>JAGDQP010014511.1:860-44973 GCA_022664845.1 Lepisma saccharinum | reverse complement strand
CCCCCCCCCTGGGATAGTGAATTCTAGTTAGCAGCCAGGGATAAATACATTCCAGGGGGGATTGTCCCCCCCATCCCCGGCCGTAATTCGCACCGTGGTTACAGGTATAGAACTAATCAATTTATGATCTACAAGGAAGACAAATACTGTATGAAAAATAAAACTGTTGTTTGCAGTCTTACCCTAATATGCAATAATAATACAAATACAATAACAACAATAATAATTTGGATATACATTAATATACAGGAATAAGATACAACAATATATAAGTAATAGGTATTAATTAGTATTTTCACATCAAATCAAGTGTTATTTACGAACTATGTTATTATCGAAATATATGACTTCTAAACATTTTTAAAATTCATAAGACATGAACTCTTCAATAGTGTAAAACGAGCTTGCAATTAATAGTTTACTTACACAATTCTTGTACATGTGATCTGACTTAATATTTCTAATATGTTTAGGTAGTTTATTATAAAATGTAATACTTCTATGCATTATTGATTTTGCATACAACTGTGTTCGATGTCTGGTCACAAACAAATTTTCATTCCCTCTGGTAAAATAGCTATGTACATCATTATTCTTTAAATAATTTTGTTTTCGCGATATTTCTAATATATATATATATATATATATATATATATATATATACGGGACTATCTGAATAATTCATTGCCGGAAAAAGTTTGCGACAAGAAGCTCGTTGAGGACTGTTAGTAATTATTCTAACAATTTTCTTCTGAATCCTAAAAGTTCTTAGAAGTTTTGTTGATGATCCCCAGAACACAATACCATACTTTGTGAGGGAATGGAATGTAGAGTAATAAAATGATAAAATAGCCGACTGGTTTAGTACTGAATTTAAATGTCGTGTTAGGTAGGTTATTTGGCAGAGTTTATTTGCAAGCTTATCTATATGTTCATTCCACATAAATTTATTGTCAATGTAAATGCCTAAGAATTTCAGACTTCGAGATCATTCGCATAAAGAATTATTTATGATTATGTCTGGCGTATTCACGTATGGAGTAGGTCGAAGGCTGAGGCACATACCTTTTGTTCTCGTAGCGTTAACGTAAGTTTGTTGTTGTAAAACCAGTTTTCTATCATAGTGAAGATGCAGTTGACGATAAAACATGACGTTGGTTTCGAAAATTCAGGGAAAGAAACAGAAGCTGTCAAGATAAAACCGGTCTGAACGCCGAAGAAGATCTCCAACAAGCAATACGAAACAGTCTGAATTTCACAGAGGAATTTGCAACCTTTCAGATACACAGAACAACAGTTGCAAGACAACTCGAATCGCTGGGTTTCACCACAAAGTTCGATCCCCGGGTTCCACATCAGCTGAGTACAATTAAACTGGAGTTGTGAGTAGCGACCTGTGCTTCCTTGCCTTCCCGTTACAAAAATGACCGGTTCATGACACACGCATACATCGTCATGGTTGAAGATAAGTTGGTTCTGTATCAGAACACAAAGCGTCAAAGATCTGTCTGTCTTGTTTCTGAACCGCCTACATCGACGTCCAAACCAGAGCTTCATCCCAAGAAGGCGATGGTAATGATTAGTGCGTGGTGGGATGTCAAAAGCATAATTCACTGGGAGGTCCTGCAACCTAAGCAAACCAATAATGCCATCATCTACTGTCAACAGTTGGACAGCCTTCGAGCAGCATTGTGATCAAAGCAGACGGATCTCTTCAATTGCCAAGGAGTCATCATCCACCATGAGAACGCTAGGCCACATGCTGCTGTCATCACCCGTCAAAAATTGACGGACTCTGGTTGGAAGACCTGCCATATTCTCTTGACTTAGCCCCTAAAAAATACCACCTGTTTTGTGCTTTGGAGAACTTCTTCGTTCGAAAAATGTGGAGGCTGTGAAAACTTCCATCCAACTGTTCTTCGACTCCAAACCTCAGTACTTTTATCGGCCTGGGATGCATCTCCTTCCAACAAGAGACAATCGATTGCGATAGCGATTATGCACAGTCCTACGTTTCTTCCATTTTGTGTTGTTCGCCCTTCTATATGTATGGAAAAAACGCGTAGAACTTCAACGCATTCAACACATTATGAGAAACATTAAAAAAAAAAAAAGAAATATTTTGTAGTGCTGTTCTTTAAATAAAATTATAGGTAACATTTTAATCTGTCTTTATGCTGATTGTTTAAGATCAAGGAATTTCCAAGTATTAAAAAAAATATGGGGGCTGTTTACCAAGAAAGAAGGAACAAGGGAAGTTTACAACAACTTCGAATTAATTTAAACAGATGCTTGTCAAAATTGTTGTTCCCATTGATGATCTTTTAGTAGTAAAATTACCCCAAACACAACTGAAGCCTCTGCTACAGCACTGAAGGGAACAGCTGTATTGGTTTGAAGAAATATATCTTTCAAGAATTTAGTCTTTTGATGACTTTTAAAACTTTAGTCCCACTAAAAAAAAGTTCTGCTATGGTTGAATTGTTTTTCGAAATGAATATAAAATCCATTAAAACCATCATATGTTACTCTCATCTCTTCTTCGAATACCACACGTTGGTTAGTTTAATAAAATATGTTCACGTATTTATTCATCAATTGCTCAGTTACTTTCATGTGTAGTGGATCTTGTACACATGAACAAGACAAGTCACCACCGATTAGAGGCATGTAAAGCGACGCTGTAAAGTATACCAAAGTTACCAGACATACTTGTCCGGGATACAATAATAAAAAAGGCTATAACACACTAATCCCGGGTTAAATAGGCCGCGCAGTGCCGAATGCGACCGGGCGCGTCAACGGGTTGCGGATAGTGGAAAGACCCCCAGACATGAGGCCCAGCTGCGAAATAAGCAGATAAATTCGACGAATAAGCAGTCGTGGACAATTCGGCTAAGGGAGACAACCCTAACAGAAAATCACCGCTGCCTTGCGGTTGATGGATGGATCCATAAAGGCTAGGGAAAGAGGACTCCGACAGAAAACTCCTGGTCCTCCAAGTTGGGGGTTGGTCGTAGGGTTAACCACACCACACCGTTAAATATCAGCGGGTTATGAAGCCTCAAGATTTGCCTCGGATTAAGGACGGAAGTAAAAAGAGATTGGCTCGGTGCATGAATATGGACTGGAATATCGGAACGTGGAATGTACGAACACTCAGAAAGACCGGCAGATTGAAAATACTACTACAACAACTACAGGAATACGAAATTAAAATAGCAGCAATCCAAGAAACAAGATGGAATAATAACAGTGTTTGGGACACGAAAAATTTTACAATATTAAGAAGCGGAAAAAACCAAGAGAAGAAAGAAGGAGGAGTTGCCTTTATAGTAGAAATATCGATGGAAGGTAATATAACGGAGTTTAAACCTGTTAATGAGAGGATATGCTACATCAGACTGAGAACAAGATTTAATAATGTATCGATACTGAATGTCTACTCCGCAACAGAAGAGGCAGAAGAGACGGAGAAAGATGAATTCTATGAGAGACTTACACAAATATACGAATCCCTACCTCAGTATGATGTAAAAATTGTGCTAGGAGACCTAAATGCACAAATTGGAAGAGAGGAGATATATGAAGGAACAACTGGGAAACACAGCCTACATCAGAAATCAAATGATAACGGGCAGCGATTAATACAGTTTGCATCTAGCTACAATGCAATAGTTAGCTCTACAACCTTTCAACGCAAAGGTATCCATAAAATAACATGGCGTTCACCCGATGAAAAAGTACACAACCAAATTGATCATGTTATAGTTAACACAAAATATGCAAGATGTATAATAGATGTAAGAAGTCAGAGAGGCGCGGACGTAGGAACAGACCATTATCTAGTAAGAATCAAATTTAGGTGTAGAAGTCAACTAAAGATGAAAGCTACAGTATTACGAAATGTATCTTTTGATGTAGATAAACTGCGAGATAGAAAAATACCATGATAAAGTACGAAAAACAAAGATCAACAGGGGGTGACAATGTAAATAAAGTAGAATCCATGCGGAACGGAATGAATAAGAGCATAATAACAGCAGCAGGCCTAACGTTAGGGAAAGTAACATTAAAGAAGAAAAATAGCTGGTTCAACAAAGAATGTGAAGAAATAGTACAGACAAGTCGACAAGTGTACAAGGATTTTCTCCATAGGCCTACAAGAAGAAAGAAAGAAGAAATGGATAGGATGAATAAGGAAGTAAACAAAACATGCATCAAGAAGAAAAAAGAGTGGACGAGACAACAAATATCACACATAGAAGAAAATATGAGAGAGATTAGAACGGCAGAAGCATACAAAGAGATCAGGAAAATAAGAAGAGGATTCACTGCGCAAACGACAATGTGTAAAGATAAGGAAGGTAAAATTATAGGGGACGATACAAGGATAAAAGAAAGATGGCGGGAATACTTCCAAACCTTACTGAACCCACAAGAACAGGATAAAGAAGAATAAATGAACAACAGACAGGAACAACGAACAAATATAAATTACAATGGGATAGAAGATAAAGAATGTATAACAGATATACCCACAACAGACGAGATCAAGAGGAACATACAAAAACTAAAAAATGGAAAAGCAACAGGGTATGATAATATACCAGCTGAACTAATAAAATATGGAGGAAGGGAAGTTGAAGAGCTATTTCAGCAATTGTTAGCAAGGATTTGGGTGGAAGAAGAAATCCCAGAAGATTGGAGAAAAAGTATCATATGCCCCATATACAAGAAAGGCGACAAAATGAATTGTAACAACTATAGGGGAATATCTCTACTGTGTAGTGCATATGAAGTATTTACCGGCATATTGAAGGAAAGAATGAAACTAATGGCTGAGAGTATTCTAGGGGAATATCAATCGGGATTTAGAAAAGGTTGGTCGACTACAGACCAAATATTTGTCATGAAACAGATCTTGGAAAAATACGACGAATACGAAATAGAAACTCACCAGATCTACGTAGACTTTCAACAAGCATATGACTCTGTAAAAAGAGAAAAATTAATGGAAATATTGAAATATTCTGGCTACCCGCAGAAAACAGTGACACTAGTGGGAACAACAATGGAAAACACAAGGGCATATGTGAAACTTAAGAGCGAATTTAGTGAACCAATCCAAGTAACCAAAGGGCTAAAACAAGGAGATGGACGAGCCCCAATGTTATTTAATCTTGTTTTAGAATTTGTAATAAGACAGTTAGAAGTAGACACAAACGGAACATTACAAAACAAGCTAGTACAGATCACAGGATACGCGGATGGCATAGGTATAATTGGACGCACCAAAAGTGAAACAATTAAAACATTTAATGAAATAGAGAGCAAAAATAATGATACAGTCACAACGGAAGAGAGAAGCAGAAAAGATTATAGAAGTCGGAGAGTATAAGATTGAGAAGGTACAAAAATTTAAATACCTATCAGCGCTATCATCGAATAGGCAGAAAACGTGATGGTAGGGTGCGTCTAATAATATGTTTTTTCTTGCCATATAAAACTAAAGAGACAATTTTCAAAAATACAAGCTAACTACGAGGCACAAGAATATTTATCGCAGAAGACTTTTCAAATACAGCCCGCAATGAACGTATGAAACTACAACCTTGTCTAGTAGAAGCCAGAAGGAGAGGCAATTTCGCGTACCTTCGATATAAATATTTGCATATCGATGGGAAACGATTTTCTTTGCTCGAGTTACAAGAAAGTTTCAGTTGTGAACGTTATGAACAATCTATGCACAATGAAAAGAGCGAAACAGAAATAGCAACAACAAAAGCTAGTTCCTTGACACCTGAAGCTTCCATGGCATCGAACCTGCAAGAAGGAAACGTGGACTCATAATCTCATTCCCACCCCGCCCTCTTTCCTCACGGAACAAAACCACCAAATATACAAGTGTCTCCTGTCTTCAGGAAAATGAGAAGGAATCTCAACTCAACTCCCACTTCCTTCAGGATGTGCGACGAGCAGTAACCGAGAGAAAAAGATAACAGGTGGAAGTGATTCTGAAAAAAACAAGACAGATAATTCAGCAAGAAAACAAATAAACTTGCAAAGAATAGCGTACCATCCCCTCTCTCTTCCCTCCCCAATGCAGTAGGGGTCACCAGAGGTTCCTTTGTCGGTAAATCCAGCTCCCATGGCCTGCGGAAGGGTAGTTGAGACTTCAGTTATCAGGTAAGAAGGGGTGGTGGGGGAATGATTCTTTAAACCCAACTGAAAGTGCATCCTCTGGAAGGCAAACATACTTCAGCGTGTACATACAGAATACATGTGGCCTTCGTATTAAACTAAAAACATTGTACGAAAACATTTTAAACAACAACTATCATGCATTTGCATTATTTGAGACTTGGTTCACTGACAGTCATTTTGACTGTGAACTTTTTTATTCAAGGTATGTTATGATAAGAACTGATAGAAATCTATCTGTTTCTGGTAAAAAAAAATCTGGTGGTGGGGTTCTGTTGGCTGTAAATAAAAAAAAATTCAAGTGCAGAATTTCCTCCCCTGATATTCCTGGTATACATCGTGTCCTAGCCATAGTTTTTGTAAATAATGTTACTTGTACGTTTGTATGTGTTGTTTATATATTACCTGCTTCTCCTTTATCAGTGTAACAAGATTATTTTGGTTATGTATACAGTATGTATGTTACCATCAGAAAGTAGTATTCTCCTAATAGGCGATTATAATATTTCATTAGTAACAGGAACTGATTTCGATTTTCTTAGCTAAATAACAGTCTGCCATGAATTATACAATTTAAAATCTCTCAACAATGTTAGAAACAAATATGGCAAAACTTTAGATTTAGTACTTTCTAACTTCCACAGTATTATTGTAAGACTTGAACATGACTCGATCGTTCCTGAAGATGTTCATCATCCTGCATTAATAGCTGAACTTCTATATACCAAGCGAGTCAAAAAAACAATTAAACAACAAACAATAGATTACAACTTTTTCAAAGCCAATTACGAGCAATTATACCGTGACATTGCATCAGTAATTGGGAGAGTGTATCTGATAGCTTAACTGTCGACGAAGCTGTCGATTCTTTCTATAATATATTGTATGCCATTTTCGATAAATGTGTACCACGTAAAAGATCTAAACTAAAGTACCTGGCCTGGTTTTCAAATTACATAATCAAACTCGTCAGGAGAAAGACATACCATCGTAGAAAATGGAAGCAAGCAATCGGCGATGTTAGTTATCATTATAATAAATTTAGAGAATTACGTGCTCTTTCCAAAAGAGAAATATCTAATGCTTATAAAATATATCTGCGTAATTGCGAGACTAACATTCTAACTGATCCCAAAAGCTTTTGGACATATGTAAAAAATAAAAGAAAAAAGTCGGAATGCAACGTATTTAATAACGAGGGACAGTCCTTAAGTGTTGAAATAGCTATTGCGAATGCATTCATGAAAAACTTTCAAGTGACACACAACGTGTCAAAATATAATCTTGATACTCTAACGCAACACAGTAGTTCCGAAATCTTCCGACAAAGCTATAAAGAAACTGAAACCTCAGTAATCTTTTGGTCCTGACAAAGTACCGCCCTATGTTATCAAAGGCTGTATTGAAATACTGAAATATACGCTACAAGTAATTTTCAACAAACCAATAGCAACCTGTGAATTCCCTACCAAATGGAAACTTGCCGATATCTGTCCCATACCAAAAAGTGCTGGCACGAGTAATGATTCTAAAAGTTATCGCCCAATAGCCATAATACCTGCACCAGCCAAAGTATTAGAAATTATTATACATGAACAAATATATTCACACGTTCGTCCAATTATTTCTCCCTTCCAACATGGCTTCTTGCCAAAGAACCTTGCAAGATGCCATGCAACCAACCTTGTTGAATTTATACATTTCTTAGCTACACAAATAGATAATAAAGGTCAAGTAGATGCAATTTATACAGACTTTTCGAAAGCCTTTGATGTCATTAATCACGATATCCTTCTTAGCAAGCTTGTAACTTTCAACTTTTCAGAGAAACTTCGTCAGTTTGTAGTCTTATTTGTGCCATCGTAAACACCGTGTGCGTTACAAAAATATTATAACCGAAGAATATATCGTAGAATTTGGGATACCACAGGGATCGAACGTTGGACCTCTTTTGTTTTTGTTATATGCAAATGACTTGCCTGCTCTATTAACATCATCTAACAAACTTCTGTATGCAGATGATTTAAAAATCTATCGCAGTATTTCTTCGAATCGGATGCTGTAGCTTTACAAAACGACATCACTGCAGTCTCCAATTGGTACAAAACAAACATGTTGTTATTAAACATTACAAAATTTATTGTAATGTCTTACGAAAAAGAGGAACTATTTGAAATTCGATTACAATATTAATGATTCACCATAGATCCGAGTAGATTCTATTACGGATCTTGGTGACATTAAAGTACAACCTCTCGTTTGATATGCACATTAAGCGTATTATTAGTGAAGCTCATAGGAACCTCGGGTTTGTAATTTTTCAAATATTAATGTTCTAAAAATTTTATATACAGCGTATGTTCGATCAAAGTTAGAATATGCTGCAGTAGTATGGCATCCTAATACAAAGAAGAACACTCGCCAAATAGAAATTATACAGTCTAAATTTGTTCGCTTTCTGACTTACAAAAACAGGAATATATCCTAAGTTCGAAAAGTACTTGGACCTAGCAAACAAATACACATTACAATCTCTGGAAAACAGAAGAGTTAATTTTCTATTATCTTGACTACACAGACTACTACATAACAATATTAACTCGGAAAGCTTATTGTCAGAAATAGGGTTGCACGTCCCGCACAGAATTACTCTACCTCGTGATGCAGCTTTCCATCTCCCGGCCCAAAGAACGAATGTATTAGATACTGTATATATACATACACACACTGAGAGACGTATGTACAATTGTACATGTATTGGGGTTGTGTGTGTAATAAATCTGTGCTTACATTACTTAGTCTCAATAACAACCTTTTATTTTGTGTAAAATCTTGTGATACACAAAAATAGACTTCTTTTCCAAAATCTGCATCAAAAACTGATTTAAGTACACATATTTTCAACAAAGCATCTGCGAAAAATATTAAAAATATAGACTGGTGTTATCTAAAAAATATTACATTTTTCCCCTTTTCGGGTGTTACGATAAGGATATGTAACTCTAAACATCCAAGTAGATGAACAATCCCAAGCATCTGGACCTAAAGTATGAAATACTATCGTCGTTGTGGATGGAAATTTCTATTCACAATTTTGTTCGTTTAAATGTGTGTGTTCTGAGGGAAAGACAACAATAATGGAAAATAACAGTGAATTATACAGCTCAGAGAACACGGCACTACGTTTGCAGAGTACCAAAGTAGAAAAGAAATATAATTAGAGCTCGCACATCACACTTTGTTCCTTGTTTCATCCGAGCATGAGATCATATGATTTTGATGCTAAAAGCTGGTAGAGCGCTGCTCAGATGGTAGAGCGTTGGCTTTAAAATCGAAAGGACCAGGATTCGATCCCCGGTGCCGGTCATCCTGACTGAGTTTTCCCTAGATTTTCGCGGTTACACCAGGCAAATGCTGGGACGGTACCTTCAATAAGGCTAAGACCGATAACAAGTGTTCTATGGGGTGCGTAGGCCTAATCATCTTCCGAAATATTGGGCTTCCATATGGAGCGGTTCCTAGCCAGTTAGTCCTTAAACGCTGCTCTTGATTGTATAGGTAAAACATACCGGGATGATATCTCCACTAAGGCCCTAGCCGCTACTTTACATATCAGTTTCACCAGGAAAATCTCACTCAGGATGAACCACCAGGAATTGAATACGACTCCTGCCTATTGCTAAGGTAACGATGTATCATTTGAATTACCCCACTTCGGTAGTAGTTCGCAAATCGCCAAAACGCAAGAAATACCACAAAGTAAAACGTCAAAAATACACTCCCTTAAATACGAAGATTTCAATCAACCGGATACTTATTTCCTTCGCGTTGTGAGTATGCTGACGTCACATCGAAACATCATACACCACGGTTATTTGCGAGGGAATGCGATCTTTACCTGTGAGCTTCTAAGAACGAAACCTACAGTTTAACGCGGTCCCGAAACCGTTTGTGAACCCACCGAGAATCGAAACCGGGACCTCTTGATTGGAAGGCAGGGAGCATAACCACTCACGCACAGGGAACACCGATAAATCATTTGAAGTTCTCTTTTTGAAATATGGATGAAAATGTATCTCACTAACAATCGTTGCATTATCTCTCAATAGACTACTCTCTTTTATAGTAGGCAACATCATTGAGCCGAACAATTTTTGTAGTGTGGACCATTGAAGACACATTAAAAACAAGAAAGATCTCATGACAAAATATATTAACGTTATATTTTTAATAGATACGTATATTAATCAGAAAATTAGTTTTTGGACCGAAATGCTCTCGTTCATAATCTAAAAAAACTACTACATGTTTCAGCACCATAGACATACGATTTAAATGTACGGAAGGAATAAGGAGATCGGATGCTGTGTGAGCTCTAGTTACATCTCTTTTCCATAAGCCTGTCCTCAAAAATATTAGTCTTTTCTCAGTTCTCCCTTTAATCATCCATTTTAATATTTTCATTTTCTATCCAACACATACATTTGAAAAAAGAGAACGTTTTGTTAAAAAATTTTCGTCCCCACTGGCGATATTATTTGTTTGTAGGAGTTTGTAGATACATATCCTTACACAGAGACCTGAAAAGATTTTATACTTCATTTTTCCTGTTTCGACGTTTCCCGTTTTATCATGTCCCGTTTCCATACAGAACCACTGGAGAAAGAAATCATGACCCTCCACCACTATGAATGGAATATCGTCGATAGGAATGAAAATTTCCTCTTTTTTAAATATGTGTGTTGGGAGGGGAAGAGACAAATGTTGGATAAGAACATTGGAAAGAAGAAGTGAGACAGAAGGGCTCTACAAGTGGATAGATTAAGCGCAGATACTGTAAAAGAATGTAAGTAGAACAATAATTTCAACAACTGCTGCATGTTCATTCCGTGCATGTAAGCGTAAGATTTCGATACTGAAAACCATTATTAGATTTCTATGGAGGAAGGAATGGGAGATTTTCACCCGGAAGCCTAATTTCATTAGTACTTACTTTAAATTTAAATTTGAAATTTTTGGCCTCACAGAGGATTCTATGTTTTAATAGTTATCAAGGGCATGAACTTCATAATAATTCTTGCCTAATGAGTTTTCCTAGTGTAAAGAAGGCTTGTCTCCACGTATTATTGAACGTACTTTTTATCTACGGCATTTATCATCTATAGAAGATGGGGTAATAAGAGAGAAAAATTCTGGTAGTTTTGTTTATCATCAGAAAAACCGGTAAACGTTTTCCACAACCTACTGTATCTTTCCGTCTACAAGCAAAAAAAAAAAAACAACAAAAAAAAAACATTGCTTTTAGGCAACATCTTGACCATTTTTTCTGCCAACTTTTTCAAAAAGTGTCTACCAACTTTACGTACCTAAAATCAGTTTTTTTTTTTTTGTGATGAATTTTTTCTACAACTTATTTACGAATGTTTCTATTTTTCGCATAAATTTGTACAGCTTTACTGATACTTCAAAGTGGAATTTTCCAGTTTTTTCTCTGGTAAATGGGCTTGCCAGAAAATGTGTCTTATTACCCCCCCCCCTTTTTTTTTGTCGGGCTAGTAAGAGACAGTTGTTTGGTTTTTCCAGGTTCACTAACTGAAGATTAAAATGCCAAGAACATACAAAAGTAGACATTTAAGGGTGTGTTATTCAAAAGAAAACTTAACACAAACAGAAGATGCAGTGCGGAGAGGCCTTAGTATTCGTACCTGCGTACCAAGAATAAAGGTATTCTTCCATCCTGGCACATTTTTTCTTGATTATTCACTATATTATTCCATATTGTTTAATGTTTCCTTTAATAACCCATCACGGAAACACTTAAAGAAAAATAGAAACTGAGCGTCCTCTGCCGCCGGAATTCCATGCAGCAGGCACTCTTTTAGAAGTTTTGCTGGGTTCCAGCAATTCACACTTAGTACCTCCATTCAAACTTTCATACGTTGCTGATTGTGACGCAACGCGGGTTCATGCTACATTCGCGTCCGTCACCGTTTTCTTCTTTGCATCCACTTTTCATCCGGAATTTCGGCTCCAATCCAGGTCACGATCTCCTCACCTCAGACTTGCCGCGGACCAAGAGTCACTGCCCCCCTAGAGATAAATTCATTTTTATAATAATTTGATATTTTATTTGTTAGCTCCTGGAAGGCGGCCGCATACTGAGGACTTCTCAAAGCATTTGCAACTTCTATAGCTTCCACAAGCTCCCTTTGTTCTCTAATAAGATTTTCTGTTTCTGTACATCTAAATACAATATGCTCCGGGGTAGCTATCACTCTGCAGTTATGGCATATGTTATCTTCTACTATATTTAATTCCTTTAATTTTTGTCTGTAAGGTTCATGCCCCGTAAGGAAGTGCATCAGTCCCCATCAATATCTATCCGTATATCCTCTATCCGTATATCCTCTATCCTTATATCCAATCTCCTAAAGGATTATTTCTTTTTCATTTATTATCGTCACTTAATTTCTATTGTTGGAAGAAGTAAAAAAAATCACAAGGCGAGATTTATCTATCCCCGCCGGGGATAGAAAGATAAATTTCACAGAAGGGAAAGACATTTATTCGTCCCCTGGGCAGGACCATATTACCCCCCGGACAGGAATACGCCTCTGCAAATTGTGGCAATGAAGGCATATACAACAAAGCTTCTTTGGTATTTCACTGTTGTTTAAAACGATCTCATAAACTATGCAGAATTTGGCCTAGAAGATGCATTCATCTCATCACATTGTTAACAAAGTC
Organism: Lepisma saccharinum; assembly: GCA_022664845.1. Classification (NCBI taxonomy): domain Eukaryota; kingdom Metazoa; phylum Arthropoda; class Insecta; order Zygentoma; family Lepismatidae; genus Lepisma; species Lepisma saccharinum. Next base: position 32,022 of record JAGDQP010014511.1, on the reverse strand, counting down.
AGCTAATGACACAACAAAAGAAAATCGCGATAAATCAAAGTAATAATTTGTTGTTAATCTAATTGTTCTCTAAAATTCCACTCTCTACCATAACCCACATCCATTTGAATATGTTCCCTTAGTGACATTCTTTATTGTTTCGTAGGGGGTATATTCCTGCCGGATGAGTGGATATCTTGAATGGTTTCACAGATAATCGATAAGAATTAAATTTTGTAATAGGTGGCGAAAGTAGAAAAAGTAAATATTTTTCTACTTTTCGCGGGCAAAAATTCAATTATTATATGTCATTCAATGTATAGTTTATCAAGAAATTCCTATGTTTTGCAGCTTACGTTTGTATCTATATTGTTTATCTCTCGATATTTCGTTGTAAGTCTCGGACTTAGGTCACAATAATTTGCCGTAATATCCTGTTTACGGGGGGACGTAGCGTATAGAAATGCATTCGTCATTAAATGGACAACAACAGAAAAGCACTATTTGTACACATATATACACACACTTGGATTTACTTACTTTCTTCTCCCTGAAGAAACAACTCCTAAGAAATCCTAAATACTTAACTACTAAAAGTGGCTGAGAGGACATGCTGCTTTAAGACATTAAAATGAGAATGGACATTTTCCTAGTTTTATTATAAAATAAACTTCGTTCGTAATAATTAACCTATCCATTAGTCGACCAGAATTTAAAGTGTATCGAGCAATATTTTTTGAGTTGATACTTTGTAATCAAGCACTGTTTTCACATACCTTTTCATGTAAGCACTTTAGAAGTCTCTGTCTTCACCTTTTTATGGAAAGAAGAAATTAGGGGTGTTCGGTATTGAAATTTTCATACCGACTTTCGGTATGTTTTGGACACCGACGGTTATCGATATACCAAAATATCGATAATACCGAACGATATCAATATACCAAAATACCAAACAATATCAAAATATCGAAAAACAATAATATTGAGCAATATGGGAGTAGGAAGAGGGGGCACGTTGAGCACGTTGTTTGGCATATTTAATTTTGTTTCCTCACACTCAGAGAATTTGTTCAGAGAGATAAATAACATATGTAAAACTTCTTGATAAACTTTTTTTTTTTAAAATATATGGGCCAGTCTAGTAACTTTGAACTTCGGCCCGTCACGATTCGCCCTTTAGCTGTTAAAATTCATACCCATGTCCCTGTCGGGACTCGAACCCGGGACCTTCAAGCCGATGGCCTACCGCTGCAGACCGTTCGGCCACTCAGCCGGCTAAATAACACATGCATTGGAACATATACAGCTCGACGAAGAAAATGATGCACTTCATTGACACCTTAAAACAAGGATAGGAACTGGGTGGCTATCGTTCAAAGATAGATTTGAACATGTGGGGACAGATTCCAACACATCTACCCTAGGGGGTAGATTTGAACATGGCTGGGACAGCTTTGAACACATTCCTAATTTTATTACAAGATCATTTAATTTCTTAGTAAATGCTTTTAGACACAAATACAGAAGCAAAAGAAAGTAAACTAAAGTTTTACTAGCCATACAAATAATATAAACTACGCAGCTGTTAATAAACGTTGAACTTACTTGCTTGCGTGTTTCTTTATTAGGGTTATGAGGATTGCATAACCATTAGGCTTGCATAAACTTTAAACTCGTACAAATTTTGTTTAGAATGTTACACATAGCCTAACAGAAATGCTTTTACACTGTTGATATGTTCCAAACTATTTTTTCTTCTCAACAGTAAGTTTTAGCTGTAGGGACATAAGCTGCTACCGTGTTCAAATCTACTATTTGTTCAAAGCTGCCCCAGTATGTCCAATTACGCACATTTTGTTATTATGGAAGAAGAAGGGTTATCAGAAAGCAAAAAGGACAATTTAATGCGTGAAGGAGTATAGTTACTTCGTAAGTTAACATGGGAAGATATGCTACAGTTTTCTTCTCTCCAGAAGCTTACAATCTCCGAGATGAAAAACTTTGGTAAACTTTATTTTTATATGGGAGAGTTTAGTAACTTTAGACTTCGGCCCGTCACGATTCGCCTTTAGCTGTTAAAATCAACACCCATGCCCCTGCCGGGACTCGAACCGGGACCTTCGAGCCGATGGCCAACTGCCGCAGACCGTTCGGCCCGCTATATCTGAGATGATTTTTTACTTTGATACCCCCAAATTACATCAAGTACCACACTTCGCCAGGTGAAGTATACAAATGGTGAAAACAAATGACAGCTGTATGGCATGATGTTTGAAATTTATAAATGGACAAAAAAAAATCGTTTTATAAATTAAAAGTTATCTCCACTGTTCAAATGAGTCCACTCTCCCTACTCATGGATGTATGTATTTAGGGGGTTGCCCTGGACCCCCACTCCGAAATTCCGGTTAATATGCAAAAAATAGTGTAATTTTAGGCGTAATTGTTTATATGTAGGGTTGTAATTCCTTTTTCACAAGAAGCTTGTGTTAGGTAAACCTGGAATACAGAAAAATTAACAACCCCCGCGACCGGGACTCGAACCCGGACCTCCCAGTTGCCGCCCAGGTATGCTGTCCATTACACCAGCGCGGTACGTTAATTATCTGTGTATATAGACTACTCCTCACACCTTACCAATCTTCCAGCCCCAGTATCTGGTTACGAAGTCAAGGCGCCCCATACATTTCAAGATTTTTATTATGGAATTTATCTGCAACCGTACAGTTCGAAATAATATATGTAATTGATTTTTACACAAGAACCTTGCGTTACATAAACATCGAAATTAATACAGAAAAATAACATCGAAATTAATACAGAAAAATTGACAACTACCCGGTCGGCAGCAAATGGGTGCAAATGTCAATCTTTTAACCTTGCCAGTGTAATAATATAGTGTACTTTTTGTAAAATAATAATAATAATATATTGTATACACGAGAGATAAGCAATGACATATTGGCGATCTAAAATAAGAAAAGAAGATAAATAAGATTGATATGAGAAAGAAAAAGTTGATTATTCATATTACAGAATACTATACTGATAACAAACATTAAAGCATTTACATTAACGCACAGACTCATTTCGAAATCAAGAAATCTTGATAAATTATTGTGCTGTAATCAGGTATTTTGAATTTAATGTTTAAGGCCTTTAGGCAACTCAGGCTCTGACCAGATTGATGATAATGGAAAGATTGGTGGAATGAAGAAAGTAGGAGGAAACGGGATAACCCCAAGAAAACCCACGCACACGGTGTTTGTCACCATAAAGTTCACATGGCACGAGGAGAGTTTGAACCGACGAACCCAAGCACCAGAAGTGAGCGCTCTAACTACTGAGCCACCGCGGTCCGCTCTAATCAGGTACTGTTTGGGCCTTTCCTAATAATAAAAACACAGTTGCTGTAGCTTTTCCGACTTTACATGGAGTCAATTAACAGTCAATAACGCAACGGCAGTTTTGACTATGGGATAAAAGCCAGCAGCAAAATGCATTTCAGCAACATTTTGATGTAATTCGAAAACTGCTGAGTAGTGATGGCCAGATCCGGATCCAAAAGGATCCGGATATCCGAAACTCGGAACTCCGGGGTTTGGGATATCTGGTCCAGTGGATTCGTCCGATTTGGGTCGCAGATTCAAAGATCCAGAATTCGGATTTCGTTATTATGATGCATCTGAAACTGCGATGGTAAATTATGAAAGGCCCTGGCCAATACCTTCCCCATCCCAGCCCGAGCCAAAGAAAGAAATAAAGAAAGGAGAGAGAGAGAGAGAATTGAATTTTTGAATGTTAATTATGACCTTTAGGCATCTAAGGGGAAAGGATTCGGGAAGATATCGGCCAGGTTGAAGGTGCCACCCGGGCATTTGCCTTGTGTGAAACCTCAGTCAGGATGGTCAAACGCTGGGATCGAACTCACAACCTCCCGAACCCTACGCCAACGCTCTACTACTGAGTTACGGAGGCTCGGTGAGAGAGAGAGAGGGACAGCTCTGTCTCTCTCGTTCCCTTTCCTTCTTCCTTTTCTTCCGGAGAGAGAGAGAGACAGACAGAGAGAGAGAGAGAGAGAGAGAGAGAGAGAGAGAGAGAGAGAGGTCGGGATGTGGTAGGCAGAGCATGGGGAAGGTATTGGCCAGGGCTTTCCATAATTTACCATAAATAAAGCCAATTTAATTCAATGTATCTCAAACTCGAAAAATATATTTTATTGAAATCGTAGTGTAGTTGATTGTTATTGTTTTTTTTGACCAAAGCTAGTTGATAGGAACATTTTTTAAGACTTCTATTTATTTTTCTTAAATACATTCTTTATTTCTCAAAAGCAAATTATGTAGTCTGGAAAAGGAGTTTCGTACTTTTTATCTTGCTGCATGCTTAAAAGGCAAGAGAGAAGGACATGTTTTTGTTCTTTCCTTCTAAGAGTGCAATGTTTATTTCATAGTGACTGATATCCACGTCACAGAACAAAGGGTAGTCACGGTTGGCGATGGGGAGGGCGGGCTTTGAAGAGACAAGCAGGTGCTGTCGATTATTTGTTTTCCTTTTGTCACTCCAATATATGTATTAGTAACAGACTATTATAGGACTGGTTTCAATGGCACTACTCTTGTAATTCATGTATAACGCAGCAATTTTTCTCTCTTTCTATGATTCTGTTTTCCCTCTCTCTCCTCACAATATTCCAAAATGAAGAGTAAATGAATCCAAAATAAGACTTATCGTTTGCTAGCCGAAAAAAATCCCCAAAATACGTACGATAGGGTGCCCACAAGCAAAAAAGAAAAAGAAAAAAAAAGTCAGGAATTTCAAGATTTATCAGAAGTAGTCAGAAAAATTATTAAATATGAGGTCAAAAGTCAGGAAAAAGTACAAAATCTACTGTTGCGTCAGGAAATTTACCATCAGGGGCTCATATCTGTGTGAAGATACCAGAACATCCTTTTCACAAAGCTTTGAAACATATCTCCAAGACAAGCATGGAATTACCACGTTCGATGATTTCTATGCTTCCCTTCTTTCAAATAACAACAACAAATAACTCATCACTGTGGAAAGTGGTAAAGTCGAGATTGATATTTTTCCATGGAAATGCTACAGTTGAGGGTGGTTTCTCTATCAACAACTCTGCTCTTATTGAAATCCAATGTGAACATACAATAATAGCACTGAGGAGAGTGCATGATGCTGCTATCAATTGCAAAGGAATCCACAGTATTGTCATCATAAGGCAAATGCTCATATATGCAAGATCTGCTCGGAGGCGATATAAAGATTATTTGAAAATACAGCATAATGCTAAGAAAATAGAAGAGAATAATTCTGTAAATAAAGAAAGATCATGAATGAAATAAAGGAACTGGAAGAAAAGCAAAAGAAGTTGAGAGAAAAATCTGAAACGGAGCAAGACGAACTTTCTCAGAAAATCAAACTTTTGCGGAAGTCGCAAAATTAACATCTGTTGATATTGTTGAAACTTCTGATTTCGTTCTGAGGATATTGTTTAATTATTGTAATAGTCTAATATTCATTGCTTATATTCATAGAATTTATTCATGTGTATGTTGCAGTTGTTAGCATTTTCTTTGGCTTGACTTACATAACATGTTCGTGACCGAAAAAAATGTAAATTTGGGTTATTTTAATCAGAACATTAGCAAAATATTTTAGTAAAAACTTTGTTCATGTAATTTTATTGTAAAAGAAGTAATAAAATCATAAAATTTTCTACTCAGGTGAGAGATGGGCAGCGACGGGGCTAGTGGAGGCTGCATGTAATTAAAATTGGATAGTCTGAGAGTCAGGAATGTTTTAAAAATCTGGTCAGCAAAAGTTATGAAATTTAAATTCACAAATTTTGTGGGCACCCTGTACAAATTAGGAAAGGCTATGATGATGTGTCAATGTCCCAGATATCCGAATATCTGAAACACAGATCCGGATTGTGATAATTCTGATTATACGTCAAGTTTTGGAGCGAGTCTATGCTTGGGACCGGACCTGACCAGATTTAGATCATCTCACCCGGAATACAAAATAGAATATTTGATTATTTCCTTGCGTTTCAGGGGAGACCGAGATCGCAGGTGTTACCCCCCAGGAGCACGAAATTTACGAAACTGGAGCTCATTATTCTCAGGCCGGGTTAATCGGGTCAAGTTTTAAAAGGGGATCACGTATATACTGGTCAGATCGGGTCACCAAAACTTACCTGGTTTCAGCTCTGCAGTGCTACTTCCTCTATATAAGTTATTAGTATAATTTTTTTTCAGAATTTCAGAGGAATTCAGTATTTCAATATTCCGATATTGTTAAGTATATTGATATTGTTCGGTATTCCCCCAACAAGCCAGAAGACGCAAGCCCGACATCGGCATTTGGTCGGCGAAGCTCGGCCGACGTCGGGTTTTGGGCGGGGTTACGCCTCTATGCCGACTCCGACGGCGACCCGGAAGATGGCCCGACGATACCGACGGCGGGTCGGAAAACGACCCGACGACCAACCAATCGTCACTTATGAATCGCGCCGACCAGGCACGTATCAAGAATTTGGTTTTAGGAGTGGTTCCAAGGGCTTCTGGGGGAGTCTAAGGTGTATCTGGGCATGAAATGTTGTATATATAATTACGCCCGACGTTATACTATTTTCCCATGAAACTGTGAGTTTTGGGGAAAGGGGGTCCGGACTCCCAAGACCCACCCCTAAATACGTCACTGGCGCCGACCATTTTCCCACTACTAGTTGGTCGGGCCGCCGTCGGGGTCGGCATTTGGGTTGGTATATCGATATTTCGGCATTTTCGGTGTTATCGGTATTTTGATATCATCGGTATATCGGTATTTGCGGTATATCGATATTTCGGTATGGGTGATACCGAAGTTTCGGTATTCCAAAATACCGATACCGATATCGGTATATCGACATTTCTGACAGCCCTAGAAGAAATGTTCCTTAATACTGTCAATAACTCTCACATTTTCTTCTTGTTCTTGCCTTACGATTGACCATAAATATACTAAAGTTCGTAATGATAGTATATTTCATTGATAATACAAGACAGTTCAGATTTTGAAGCTGTAACACACTAAGTAAAGAATACTAAGTTCACTTTTACACACTCGAGTTATAGGTAAACTAAACTGTTCGTTTTGATGTAACCGGGTCGATGGCAAAACCAAAACTGGCTTCTTGAGACTTCTATCTAGTTTTATTGAATTTTGATTTTCATGTCTTTCTCAGAGAATGAGCTCTAGGTTTTGGAACGTCTTGACGTCGAGGTCAGATGAGGTCGAAGTTGCACCTCTTGAGGTTGAATAATAAAAGACAGGTCTATAGGTCTTTTGTAAAGGCACTACTAGATTGCCATGGAGATGTCGTCCTAAGGACCATGGTGAGTTACGAACCCATACGTTCAATGTATCACCACCGGGATCGAAATCATCAAAGGAATATGTGTCCATCGCACCGACAGCGATCGTATTAATTACTAGGAAAACTTGAGTCCAATAAAATTTTAATTCTTTCATTACCGTCATAACATTTTTGATACCGGACGTAATTTTAATCTGAGGAAGAGAGAAAAGACCAACTCCTTTACAATATTAGGGAAGATAAATCGTATGTTGAAATGGAAAGTAAAGAGCAAGATCGGGATGAATGGCTTAGCTTGACTTGAAGGACCTTTCGATTTCGGAAGAAAACTGATGATTATGATGATGATATAGGGAACAGAATATGATAATATGCATGGAATGTTGCACGAAGTTACCGTCATAAACAAGGAACACTCAACTGTTCACCAAGTAACAATTAAATGATTATTCTTGGATATTTGCTAATATTCCTGGAATATTCATTTGGTGGAAATCCGCATTTCCTCATGTTGATGGCATTCGCATTTCCGTGGATAGTCAGACAATATATGTATCTGGAGCACCCTGGAAATTGCAGACATATTTTTCCTAAATGCTGGGAATACTAAATACCAGATAAAAACAATATACTGACCCTGGTATCTATTCATACAGATTTTACATACGAGAATACCGGATATAAATTGGGATAACATGATATCCTGATAACATATAAAATGCTGATGGTGGAAATATCCGGATAATAGTGTTCTATTCTTTATGTTCATTATTAATATTCGAACTCCAAATAATGTCGGGATAATTCTTTATCTGAATATTACTTGAATAATTATTCAGAAATTTAATTATTCGTATCCATTGAACCGAAAAACCGAACAAATGAAAAAGAATTTTAAGACAATGTGACATTGGAAGAATTGAGTTTTCACGGATATCCGAAAAAGGAAGGATTTTCGTATTTTGGAAGAATTAACAAAATTGTACTTGAAGAACGAAGAAATGGATATTCGATTTCAAAATAAATAAACCCGTTATTAAAATAAAGAGATTTAGTAAGACAAGGGCTATTCGATCAGACAGTGAATTGTCTCGGAATAAGTGTAGTTGCTCATTTTAAATCTGTATTTTATGTAACAACAGAAGTCCTGACTGATTGACATATCAACGCCTAGGCTCAACGGTTTAAGCTAGAAGCTTGAAATGTATGTAGTACATAGGTATTATGACTGTAAATTCATCTTGGAAAGCGGGCTTGCATTTATATATATATATAATACCCATATCTCGGAATCTTTAAAAAAAGAAATTTGGTATTTAGCAAAATAATTAGATACGTGTTTTACCGTTTTTTATATTGGCCGTAGGTGGGGAGAAAGCAGGATGTTTTTTAATATAACAATATGGACTGATATATCAACCTCCATGCCAAACGGTGTAAACTAGAAGCTTAAAATTTATATCTAATCTGGTTTTAACTAACCGATTTCACTTACGTTCGGTAGCGGAGCAAAATAGGGACATTTTTCGAAAAGAAAAGTTAAAAAAGTTATATCTCTTTTAAAAGAAGAGCGAAGGAAATTGCTTGAAGTGGGATCGAACCCGATACCTTTAGCATAGCTACTGAGTGTCTTATCCACTACACCATGCAGTCCGATGGTCAAAGACGCCTTTCGAGCGAGAGAACTCGCTGGCAACAGCTAATTAAATATAAGATAAAATTAATTGTATGGACGGTAGCAACTTTATGGTTTACGCGGGTCAAGATATTTCAAATTGCAATTATGCATCTTGAAGAAAATTTTAGGCCCGTTGACAGCAAAGTTATTGCGAAAGGGATCTTCTAATCCCGCTCGTGGTGTCCGTCCGCGTCTAAAAATTAAATCTCAGGAACTACAAGGTGTAGAGAGACGTTTTGTGTGTTGTTGGAAAGATCTTCGCAAGACTTGTTCAGAGCAAGGCCACCTTGGTTTCTCGGTGGTCTCGTTCAGAGCCTCTCAAACCGTACTGATTGGTGTAGTGGTTCAATTTTGCCAGCCCATTTCTCTAAAAATTCAATAGCTTAATTTGCTTCCATCCAGTGAGGCCTAGCTGTGACAAACTTGACTTAAACATTATTAGACACAAAAGCACTGAAAGGGTATACTTTGCCACGCAATCCACTTACCAGTGTTGCCAGTCTATTTTGTATAAAATTATGTAATTTTTCAAATTGCATTCATTATTTTAGCCATAGCAGCACCAAACTTGGCATAAATATTGTTTGATACAATAGGAACATAATGTGGATGTTCACGCTCCCTACAAATCCCGTTGACAGTGTTGCCAGCGTATGCCAAAATGTATCTAATGAACCATTAGGTTGAGAGACAAGCATGTGTAGTTCGAAAAATAGTCAAAGTGTATGTGCAGGAACAAAAGAAAATTGTCGGGGGGCAAGGAGGCTTTTTGCTTATGCTTATAAGCAAATTTGCTAATAGTTTCTTAGCTAATGATAAGAATTTCTCTACGGGAAAGACGAAATATAATAGCGAACAATTGTGTGTTTGCACAGGGAAGCAAGTAGCACGGAGCGAGCGTTAGCCCCGACTATACTTACTTCTAAATCCACTAATATTTTATATTAAGCGGTTTTCTTTGAGAAAGAACGAAATATATTAGCGAACAATATGGTGTATATAAGCAGAGTAATCTTCCTTAAGGTGCAAGGCCAGGGGGCTCGCCCTCCGACTACTTACATGAAAATCCCATAACAGTTGAATATAAGCGTTTCTATAAGGAGAGAAGTGAGATATAATAGCTACCTCTTGAGATTCCCCAGAAACTCCGTTGTAAGTGTTGCCAGCCAATGACAAATTATGTCTTACGAACTATGAGGTGCCGTTCCAATGGTCTTAGTGCAAAGATTTTTGATTGATGTAGTAGTTTAGTGTTGCATTACTTCCACTCAGCTACACCTAGATGCGACCAACTTGGCATAAACATTTTTCGACAGAAGTACTGTAGATTTTCTCGAACCTAAGCACTGCATTTATCAGTGTTGCCAACATATTTTAGAAAAAAAATATGCTTGCGTGGCTAAAATTCTATTAAGTGGTGGTACCAACGAGACGAGATTTAGGCTGTCTCGTCTCGAAAATGTCTTGTCCAGAGTGTCTCGTCTCGTTTTCTATAGCTATTTCGCTGTCGCGGCTCATCTCGTGGTAACAGTACTATTAATAGACCAGAGCCTTTGAGACTGTTAGTAGAATCGCAGCACTAACTTCTTATTCTTTTTCGTATTATTATAATTATTATATACGCTATGTTTGAATTTATGGAGGTGAGTGGAATTTTCTAGTAACAAATATGCATTCCCCTTAATCGATAATTCGGTATGTTGTACATTCCTGCGGGGATTACTTGAATCTTATGTTCCAGAGGAAGTTTGAGAATCGGAACGGTGTTCGGTCAAAATTGAAGTTTTTGAAAGATACAGCTGTTTATGAAAACGGAGGTAGTTCCAACTCCTATCGCAATACTTTCTTTTGTTCTCTTTCTTTTAGAATGAAAAACCAATCACTTTCTATTTATTGTTAAAAATATGCAGAAAATATTGTAGTAATGTTTTGTAAAAAGAAACATTTGCAGATTTTTCGTATATTTATTTATGTCATTCTTGATATCCTAATATCTTAATAGCTACTGCTATAATTTTAGACCCCCACAAGTTCTGGCAGCCGACAGTGATTCTTCCCTCTTTCGGTATCATTGGTATTCATTCTTACATTTTAAAGGTAGTTATCTGTTCATCTAAGAAAAGCATTGTTGCCAGAGGCCTTACAAGACAAGCTGACCGGACTGGGTTAGACGGAAGGGTTCTCACTTTTAAACATCAGCAATTCTTGGTAAAGAAGAATCTCTTTGTGCCACAGAATCATGCACTAAATGAGCAATGATCTAGTTTCTCCTTAAAGTAAATGATTCTATAATTAGCCCAGTCAAATGGGGGAAAACCTCGGAATGAAACTGAACAAGCTGAAATTTTGTATACACCTTTGTTTTGACGTTCTAAAGATGGGCTGAAAAGTCTCATATGATATCGCGTCGGCAAGTCAAAATATCGAAGGTGAAAGGTCACGAAAAGCTGCTTCTTGCAAATATCTCGCTTCCTATGAGTCGCACGTCGTTAAAGGTTATTACAAAACTTGTAGAACATTAAATTCTCTACAAGTTTGGTTATATATATTTCTTTCGTATGATTAACCGTTTTCGAGATATAGCACAAAGAAGGGGAAGTGCGCATCTGTTTATAGGATAGCGCCGTGTAAACTGCGGAGACAAATGTTTAATGCATTTTACAAAGTTAATTATATGATCGAAGTTATATTATTATAATTAATAATTATTATTAATAATGTTAAAACATTGTTTATTTACAATAAATAGTTCACAAATACTTTTTATAAATAAGAAATTGATCAATTAATATGAAGTAAAATTAAATAAATTAAGTTATTTAAATTAAATATTGTAATTACATTGTTTATTAAATTTAACTAATTAATATTAGTAATTAAGAAATAAATAATACTGATACAGCAGCCAACTAGAAGATGGACAATTTATAAAAGTGTTCTGAGGTGTGACTGGAACAAGACAGGCCGGGTTCATATCCGGTCAGTGGCAAAGACCAGAATCCTTCAACACAGAGGCACACTATCCGTGATGAGAGACTTCTGCAACGCAGTCCTGTACCAATATTCAAACTGAAAAAACAGCTTTGAATTTTGCTGAGGGCAACATTAGCTCCACAAGCATTCAACCAACTTATTGACATTTAGAATGACGTCACAGCCAAAATAGAAAATACTGTGGCAAAACTTACATGATCCCACAACTTAAAGAAGAAGGGGATCTATAACCCAAGGTATGTAAAATAACTTTTACGAGTGAGAATCCACACACCTGGGAAAGATAAAATGAATTTTATGGGCGGTAACAGCACTATGGCTTACGCCCGTCCCGAGACACAAACTGGGAAATCCAGAGCAATCACAGTAGCACTGGACTCCCTAAAAGAAAACAAACTTATAGCACTTATGAAACATAAAGTTTGTTTTTTAAAATAAAAACAAAGGCCTTCCCTAAGGCCACTATAGCTTCTAAAAAAGCGAAACCATCTTCAAAACTTGATGTTAGAATAAAACGAAGCTCAGCTTCCGAAACACAGTATCTCACACATTAATTTAATCTATAAAAGTATAAGGTTTAAATCCAAATAAAGGGCCCAACCACAGCTCTCCTCCCACACGTTTGGACTAATAGGAAAATGGAGAAGGTTAAACTTACCTCAAAAGACGTGCCGCTAAGGCAAAACACTGATAATATTAACAAAATATGACAAATTTGCTACACTTAGCACAAAATATGACACCCACAGGTTAACAAAATATTGGAAAAAAATCAAAGGTACCTAAAAATGCCAATGATAAACAAAAAAGAACGAAAAAAACTAATGACAAAGAATACACAAAATCTGTCTACATAGGAAGGAACCTGTTCTCTCCTTGGGCACTTCTATCCAACCAAGTCGTGTCATAGTCGAACAAAAATATATTAAAAAAAATTAAAAAGGCCTAATAACACTCATTTCACACCGACAATTGAAACTACTTTTTAACATTAAAGAGTCTATTAACAGACGCTAATGTGGATCACGCTACTGTGATTAAATGCACTGAAACATCACAAGTGCGTAGTAAACAAACATGGCATTGAGCCTAATGGCAAACAAAACAAAGTATTAAAATAAGAAAATAAAATTCATTTTCAAACAAGCAGGTGCGTACCTGCCAATATATATCAGACAATTAAACTGAATACAACTTTCGGGACAAACAAGCAGTAGCAAAACTGCCCTAGAAATCCACAATCACCACACCCGGACCTTCTGTGAAAGCTAATAGGCTTTTTAAAATGATTTTAAGTTAGTACATATGAGGGTTGTACATTTATTATCAAAACTTCAGAAACACACTCTCTAGCACGGTTGTGCTCAAGTAGAACAAACAGTTTTCTACCAAAACAACAATCTAGTGCCAAAGATTTTATAGAAAAGAGTATACAACAAACCAAATATGGTACGGTATTACCCTGAAAGCCTAACGAGAGAGAACTACCATACCACACTGGCCTATTATAATTATCAAAACGTGCTTCCACGTTATCCATGTTCGATGAATTGGACCAGGCCACCAAGGTACATACCACACGTACATCCGATATATGTAGGAAACAAAACTTCTCTTATACGGATGTTAGACATCAAACTGCTCTTAATAGACAAACTGATGGCCAGAAATGACCTAGAGATACAAAAGTGGCTATCACGATCATCTTGTACATGTAGACACAAGTTCAAAGCCCGTAGTGGTTGATCACATGAAGTGGTTCAGAACCCAACTAACCAGACAACTGTAGGACCTCTCTTTCCAAGCCCATCTGACATTTGAAGATGGTAACAGCGACTACCAACAACTACTATTAGAAAAAAATGTTTATAACAACCCAACAACAAATAAAGTGCTAACTGTGTATGAATACACAACAATAGCAACGGATTATTATTATAAATAATAATAATAGCACAACAGCTGCACAAAGTCTGCACCAAATCTCAGGCCAAACCAAACACGAAATACTGTCCCCAACTCCATATTTGGAAAACGAACCCAGTACCAACATATTTTATTTGAAATCATTCAAATACATATATTTATAATTAAGGACCGCAGGTGAAAGATTTCCAACACAGGGAACATGTTCTTATACTTGATAGACAATGCGCCTCATCAAGAAGGATGCAAATATGCACATATACCCACAAGAAGAAGTGCTTCGCAACATAAATAAGACCCAAACAGAGGAACGTTCTGTGATGGCTCCAAGAGTTCGGGCTTCAAGCCTCATTTCCAAACTAAATACAAATAATAATAATAAACATTAGATTAAATTAATAACAATAAAATTCAACTTATAAACTGTAAAAAAACTCTAAAATAATAGATAAAACTAAAAAGACTGAGAAAAATTCTTCTGCAAGTAAACGTATTTACACTATGAACGGATGCGCACTTCCTCATCTTTGTGCTATATCTCGAAAATGGTTAATCATACGAAAGAAATGCATATAACCAAGCTTATAGAGAATTTAATGCCCTACAAGTTTTGTAAAAATCTTTAACGACGTGCGACGCATAAGAAGCAAGATATTTGGAAAAAAAAAAAAAAAAAAAGCTTTTCGTGACCTTAGGAAGCAAGATATTTGCGAAACACCGATTTCCGTGACCTTTGATATCTCGACGCGATATCATATGAGACTTTTCAGCCCATCTTTAGAATGTCAAAACAAAGATGTATGCAAAATTTCAGCTTGTCCAGTTTCATTCCGAGGTTTAGCCTTTATTTCGCCTTATTTGACTGGGGTATATATAATATGACAAGTTTAATAGCAAATAATGTCTCCGATAGTAACATTATGTGTGACAAGATAAATAGCAATACTTAACCTTCACATTTGTAAGATAAATCTAACTTTTAAGACAAACATTGCACGTGGAAAATACTACTGTTTAATTTGGTTTAACTTCAGGAGTTTCTGGTTTGTAATTAGATCCTCCATTTTCTAATGAATCGTACATCATTGATTCATTGTGACAGAAGTTGTAAACAGGTGATTTAAGCTTGGATCTTATGAATAAAGTATGACACGCCAGAAAACAATTTCCTTTTGCTTCGAAATAAAAGAAAAGGAATATGTAAAATTTCTGTAGCAAATCCGGTTACTTTACAAAGTGCTGATCAAAACATGAGCCCGAATCAAGTAATGACAAACTGCAGGAATTGTAGGAGGTTGGTTGTGTGAATGTAATTAACTTATTTCTTAATTTAAATTCCATAGTTAGTTGAACAGCCAGATATGGCTTAACCTTTTCACAACACAAGTTGGAGGGAACTTGGGGAGTTCTCTTCTGGGGAAAATAAAGAAACTACGATCTTAATTTAGGTTTCATCTTGGCATTTGACTGACGGAACTGAGAAAAATCGTAAGAAACCACAGACATGATGGTCAGTAGCAAGCCCTCTTTATATGGGTCCTCATTACCTACCTCCACGAAGTCTTCGCATATAACTATACTGAACCTCTGAGGCTGGGTGGACTGATCATTTTACATGTACATTATAACAAGCTATATATAAAGGAAAACATCAGCAACTTCAGTGAACTTCTAAATTTCATCTGAGATTGTGAACGAAACGAACAGTTGAATACTATTGTTTTTATCGGTGAATATTTTTCAATCACTGAGTTACTCAAGAGTATGCTGAATGTCGAGAATATGTGAGCAAAGATCATTTCATAACAATGTACTGAACATGGTCACTGCTCTTTTTCTTTATGTAATTCACTTCCATTCCGTCAGTGATTCTGCCAGGATTTTTAGTTTGGGGTGTAAAGACAAAATTGGGAATCCAGATAGCATGCAAGCTTATACCAAGTTTGAACTAGCCTTGATTTTTCTTTGCTGTGATAAACTTCACACGTCAAGTTTGTATTTGTTGCATAGTTGTGGCAAAATTATGACAAACATGCCGTATTAGCATTAAATTTGGTTTACCGTTAAAAATATGGCATATCAAGTGTGATGTAGAGTTGTGAAAAACTAGGCAATGACAAACCTTCCACATATATTTTTTTAACACATGGCGTCTGTTAGTAATTGCCTAGCTACGTGAAGGATAAATTACAGTACCAAGTATTTCTAACTAACCTTTGGCTTGACATAATGGTATCGTGTTGGATTACTAACTAGAAAGCTGTGGTTGGATAAAGATTTATTTATTTTTCTGCTTTTTTAAATAGCTTTTCTTCTTTCTGTTTGTACTTATAAATATTAGGTCCCCTTTCCATCCTTTCTTATTTTCCAACATTTTTTTAAATGTTCGTTTCATGAATATCTCTAAAGGTAAAATGCAAAGATAATAATTATCACCAGTTTTGCTGCGGGAATTACGATTCTTTAATTGCATCCTTTGTTATGATCATTGATAAATTACCAAAATCACTGAAAACTGAAAAATTACAAAATACCGTACTCACGAAAATAGGAGTTTTGTAAAACAAAATATTTCAAAATCACTAAAGATAATACAGGATGCGACATAAAAATGATTATTTTCAATGCAACGAAACTGATAACTTCGTTTCATTATAAAAGTCACAGACACGTCCGTTGCATACTAAATCATTACCATTTGTTATATATATATATTTGAATACAACTGTTATTTTTCAGCTCGGAAACGATGCGTACGTGTACCTTGTGGATGAGTGGTAATGCTTGATGCTTTGTAATCAAGGGGACCCGGGTTCGATCCCAGTAGAGATATTTAAGTGGGTCGGAACCTACGTTAAACTATATGTCCAGTCCTTAGGACGTCATCTTCATCCGATGGAAAGGCAATGGCAAACCACCATCGGTTAGCCTTGCCCAGGGATCTTTGAATCAGGATCTGTCTGCGAGCAGAGCACTCAACATTATCTTCATCAACGATGCTGGACACCTTCTATAGAACTTCTGTTAAAAGTTCCCCACATGAAGATATGTCGTCATAATTAACACTTCCTTGCATCTGCATATTTCCCTTTTCCGAAACTGTATCATTTCAAGGATGATGACATTTCGTGGCATCCCGTATGAGGTTTGACTGTTTGTGATTAGTGGACGTACAGTAAAAAAAAATAATAAATAAAATATATATATATATATATATATATATATATATATATATATATATATATTTATGCCACAGTCTCTATTTCAAGCATTTCGTAAAACTATTTTATATTAGTTGGCATCTTTGGAATATTCTAAGTCACATTCCTAGATTCATAAACACGAACATTAAAGAATGTTATTCATGTGGATTAATTTTAAACCACAAGCTAAGACACGAGATAAATGAAAATTGTGCGATCTATGTTAACTCGAACAAAAACTAAACGTAAACTGAATATTAAACAGGATTAATGATGTAAACAAAAGGTTTCGTTGTTTTAAAGGTATTTTCAATAAAAACCTGTTCTTGTTTTTTCATGATTTTTTCAACATGTCGTTTTTTTCTCAGGCAGCATTTTTCTCAGGAACTTATTGCTTTACACTGCAGATAATCGATGTAATCAGCAGGATTGGAGTTAAAATTATCAGACATTCATCACAATTTACTGCCTTTTCATTGCAGCCTTACAAGGCAAATGATGCGAATATTTATGCATTCACTGCGACATTGCTATCCTTCCTAAATATTCTCCCTGAGAAACATAAGGAATGATCTAAGGACATATAGACTGAAGCTATTTGGTGTAGTTAGTAATAAACCTCCAGCGACTATACGCACATACAGACAGTGTAACAAAAATATTTTGTCATGTGCATATTTAAAGAGTTGTATAAATCCATAATCCATTATGCTATTTGTTTATCTTATTTTGTATTGATTGTTTACCTTTATTGTTTGGCAACTGAGTATAAAATGGTCATTCATTACTCATTAGTGCTGAATCTGGGTTCTTATTAATAAATAATGAATTCTCTTGTAGCCGACCTAGAAGTCGTGCGGTTTGGGGCACTAAGCCAGCGACTTGATGGAGCATGGATGATTGTGGATTTTAGAGACTTAACAGCTAATGGACTCGAGACGGGCAGAAGACATTAATTACTAAAACGGCCCAAAACTATTTTTTAATACTGCTGTAAACAAAGAACTACATATTACGTATCTTATAATGAGGCTGTTGCAATAAGGCTTTGAGAAGTATTATTTAAAATTATATCACAATGTAGCCGCGTTCCGCGGATTCTCCCGCGCTGTTTTGAAACTATATTAATAGCTATCGTTACGTAGCGGTATGGAACCATTTGAAAAATTGAATTTAAAAATAAGGTGACCATTCTGACAACTGGATGCTTGAACATATGGACAACTACAGTTCGTTTCCATTGTGTCGAATATGTATACTCAAAGTCGGTGCGGATACACAGAAGAATATGGAAGTAATTTTAGATATTTAATTTTTTAAATTGATTAGCAAAACTTTCAACTGTGGGATCTTGAGTATCACTACGACGTGTTCCAGTACGTAAGTACCAAGTTTGGTGCTGATTTATTCAACGAAATAGACCCAATTTAACGTTTATTATTTTTTAAATTGGTTGGCAACACTGACAACTACGGCGCCGGAAGTACCCACGTAAACTATCCCAGTACATAATGCACATGTGGGGGTGGACTGGTAACCAAATGGTAAATATGGTAGTGGATGTTTTGGCGCATATAGGCTCCAAGAAACACTTCCAAGTGCCTCTAGCATTCTGATCAGGTCCCCAAATACAAAGTATTAAGTAAATGTGGTCCCTTAAAATAATATGAATTTGTTAAAGCAATGTGAACTTACCATTAAACTTTACCCCCTTCTTGCGATTTTTGAGGACCGTCTGCTCAGATTCTTTATAACTTCAGCACTGTCTTTCTGTCGGTAAAACTTGGTAAATTTGATTTTTATATGGACCAGTCTAGTAACTGTGGACTTCGGTCCGTCACGATTCGCCTTTAGCTGTTAAAATCCACATTCATGCCCCTGCCGGAACTTTAACCGGGACCTTCGAGCCGATGGCCTACCACCGCAGACCGCTCTGCCACCCGGCCGGCTCTTTCTGTCGGTCAAAATCGCTAATTTCGGAAGACCGGTAAGAGCCAACACTTCTAAGACGAAAGGACTGCCCACCCGGGAATTCGCGGGTTCTCTGCCGGGCCAGTCCGCCTTTGTGAACTTGTATGTCAAATTTCAACGGTAATAAATTTGAAATACAGAATCTTTATAAATGGATGACAACTCTGATAATTACTGCTCCTGGGTGTCTGTATGCCCTATAACAGTACCTAATTGCACATATGTGCAAAAATTTAGTGTAAATCAATTAACACCTGTAGATTTGTTTTAATAAACACATTTCTATAAGTTGAAGTTTGAAATAATTTGGTAACCCTGTCAACTGGGGTTCTTGCGGTCGGGGACACCCAAAACTTTATATCATTGTGTTGAATGATGTATAAGCAAAGTTTGGGGCAGATATGATATAGAAGATTTTTTTTTTTTTTAATTGGCAGCACTGAGAACTGGTCAGGACGGAATATTTTGCATATACCAAAAATATTTGTAATCTTATAGTATCTACAGTTTAGTTTATGTTGTATTTCTTCTTAGTTACTTAAATAAAAGCAATTCTTACTTAACTATTTAGTTAGTTGTATTACAAAATACTGACCTAAAAAAACGAAATTTAGAAAAAAAAACCACGAAGGCTTTTCTTTCTAATTGCAGCACTGAACAGGACAGAAATAGTAAAGGACATTTTTCAAAAATAAAAGTAGAAAAGATCCATTCTCTTTGGTTATTCCTTGAACGCTGTACACGGGAAACATGAAATTTTGATACGAATTTTCAATTTATATTTATAGCCTTTAGACATCTAAGCCTCAGACTGCGATAGGGGAGGGGGTAATGATGTTGGAAGGTCTCGGCTAAGGTCTAAGTTGAAGGTGCCATTCCGGCATTTGCCTGGGGTGACAGAGGAAAATACCTGGAAAAACTTCAATCAAGATAGTCGACCGCTGGGATTAACCCACTACCCCCAAATACTTTTGTGGCACTAGGAGATGCCGTCCCCACGCAATTGAACTATTTCCAATCCCTGTTCCTAGTGTAAAATTTTCTTTCCTCCTTTCAAGATTTTTTTGTTATCAAGATGAACTTTGAAAGCAAGATATATCTTTCACTTCTAATGATTTGAATTTATTATTGGCCTTTAGGTATCGATGGCTCACGCTAGGATAGGGTAAGAGAAAGGATGCAGAAATGAATCGATTAGGGTCTAGGTTGATGGTATCATCCCGGCATTTGCTTGCTCAGACTAACGACAAAACTCTACAAATATGTGAGGATGGTTTGTGGCTAGTATCAGAGATGGAGTGGGTCGGCATGGCTTGACCCACCACGACTCACTTGACCCACTGTCTTTATTGTTTTGGCTACGAGATCATTTGCTCCCCGATACAATGCTACAAATCCTCAGAAGGCACTGGCTCTTCCCAAGGAAAGGCAGAGCAGGAAGCAACTCCGTGAGGAATTTTTGCACGAGCGGTGGAGTCTCTACCTTCTCCCTCTGTTTTCATTCAAAGTTAGTGATTGACACTTCGACTCACCATGCTGCAGTGCAGGGATGGAAATTGTTGAAATCGAAAATCGTACGCAAGCTTTAAAATTACCGTATTTTGTCAAAAATTACCGTAAACACTCATTCAAATAATAATAATAATAATCATTTATTATTATAAATATAGTAAGATTTATTATTATTATTATTAAAATATATATATTTGAAATATATAAATTAATGAAACAAGCGTTACTGACAAACATTTAAGTATTTTTTGCAAACCTACATGAAAATTTATACGATTACGATCCTCTTCACTATTTTACGTTCAGGAATATTCAGTATGACTACAAATGCGTAAAATCTAAGAAAAGTATGCGTAATTTGAAAAGTATGCGCCTAAATTCATGTAACTCATATCTGCAATATAAAACAAGATTTTCACTGACTACCCCAAGTGTTACAAACCAATTTAAACCAAATTTGTTGTATGAACCCCAGAACTAAAAAATATGGTAGCAAAAACTGCTCCAATTACACCCTTGTGATATTTTGGTCCCCTAGTCGAATGACCTAGTCATCAATATTCCCAGGCCAAACAGCTAAAGCTAGAAACACAGAGCCGAGACGCTGACGCTAGAGACACCAAATGTGGTATAAATGTTGACTATCATGAGGAGGTTACAAAACAGAAAAGAAATATTGGAAAAGTCGCCATCGTGAATCCAGTATGGCGTCCTAAAATAAATGCCGACCGTATATGCACAGCCCGAACTACGGAAGCTAGAAATATCAAATTTGGAATGAAGGCCAATATCATCAAACGTAGATTATGAGAATAAAAAATATTCAAGAAGTCGCCATCTTGAATCCAACATGGCGGACTAGAATGTATTTCACAATGGCTGGAGCTAAAAGCACTAAAGTTGGCACAAATTGATTATGAAGAGGTGGTCACGAAATGATAAAGAAATTGGGAAACAGTCGCCATTTTGAATCCAATATGGCGCCCGAAAGTAAATATTGAAGGTATATACACAGCCCAAAGTACTGAAGCTAGAAATACCAAATTTGGCATAAATGTGTATGTATGATAGTGGGTAGGTAAAGGAAAAAATGCCAATGGTGAAAAAGTTGCCATCTTGGATCCAATATGGCGGCCTAAATAAATAACGAAAATATATGCACAACCCAAACGGCTGAAGCTAGAAACACGGAATTTGGTATAAATGTTAATTTAGGTAAAGGGGATAATACGAAAGTTTGCAAAGGTTACCATTTTGGATCCAAGATGGCAACTTTTACACCATTTGGCATCTTTTCCTTTACCTACCCATTATCATACACATTTATGCCAAATTTGGTATTTCTAGCTTCAGTGCTTTGGGCTGTGCGTATACCTGCAATATTTACTTTCGGACGCTTTATTAGATTCAAAATGGCGACTGTTTCCCAATTTCTTTATCATTTCGTGACCACCTCTTGATAATCAAAATTTGTGCCAACTTTGGTGTTTCTAGCCCCAGCCATTGTGAAATACATTCTAGTCTGACATATTGGATTCAAGATGGCGACTTCTTGAATATTTTTTATTATTCTCGTAATCTACGTTTGATGATATTGGCCTTCATTCCAAATTTGATATTTCTAGCTTCCGTAGTTCGGGCTGTGCATATACGGTCGGCATTTATTTTAGGACGCCATACTGGATTCACGATGGCGAATTATCCAATATTTATTTTCTGTTTCGTAACCTTCTCATGATAGTCAACATTTATACCACATTTGGTGTCTCTAGCGTCAGCGCCTCGGCTCTGTGTTTCTAGCTTTAGCTGTTTGGCCTGGGAATATTGATGACTAGGTCATTCGACTAGGGGACCAAAATATCACAAGGGTGTAATTGGAGCAGTTTTTGCTACCATATTTTTTAGTTCTGGGGTTCATACAACAAATTTGGTTTCAATCGGGTTTTAACACTTGAGGTAGTTCCCTTGTGAGTATCATAAAATCTACGAAACTAATATAATAAGTAAAAAAATGAAATATCTGCTTTGCCCATTTCGGTAGCGGGTCTCGGTGGGTACAGTGGGTCGGTGGGTACTGGACCAAATTCTCATTGACCCACGCCAACTCGAGCCTAGTATCGAACCCAAGACTTCCCGAGTGCAAAAACAACACTTTACAAACTAAACCACGGCCACTCGGTACTCCCAATGTTGTTTAATAAATAATTTTAAAAAACAAGAAAAAAATGTTTAACTCCCTGAAGAACCCAAGTAAACAGAGAAGTGAATACATTATGTGAAGGACGCTCCCAACATTAAATTAGTTCTTAAAAATGTGCCAGCTATTAGATAATAAAATATTACGATACAATGATTTGAAAAATAAATAATTCTGTTAAAATTTATGAAGCGGTATACTTGCAATGTTAAACTCATTGAGACCTTAAAAGAAGCTTTCAGTTATTCTTCATTTCCTTCTTTTGTGAAGGCAAAAGAAGATTAGCGCTCTAATGAAAAAATAACATTAAAAATAATTAAACAAGACGAATTCATTTCTGACAAATGGAGAAAACAATAAGTTGGAAAACATAAAAATATAATTCTTTTCATTCTTAATTTATATTTATTTATGGACCTTTTAGCATCCTTCGGGAAACACTCTTCCGAGTACAGGGAGGGTTAAGTTAGCGGTCATGGCCTTTTGTCTGGCTATTATAGCAACATTAGACTGGTGTAACAGAAACTCTTCGGAGAACCTATGTCAGTTTGGTCGACAGCAGGATTCTAAGCTGCATGCCTCCCCGGTGCCGATCCCAGATCTCGGAAAATATGTTACCAATACATTAAAAGTAGTGCACGTCTGTGAAGTTCTTGTAATCCACAAAGGGTACTTTATTCATAAAAGAATTACAAAAGAAACATTGCATCGAACGTCCAATAGCCCTCCAGTATGTCAAGATCTGTCCTTCAGTTAATAGAAAACAAAAACGAAACAGATGAATCCATGGCGTATTAAACATTTAAACAATGTTTCAAATGTATAAACTAACGTTATATTTTTGTCTTTTAAATATAGCTGTATCTGCATTCATTCCATGTTCTCTGCCTATGAAGGTTTTCGCTACTTTTTACTTCCGAAATTTTGGAACTGTAAAGTACAAATTCTGAAATTTTTACTTTATCAGTTCAAAGAGATCGCCAGCGTTGGAGTAAAAATTTCAAAGTTTTTTGCTGATAAATTAAGCATATTTTGGACATGAATATATTGTTAATTTTGGAATTCAGTGAGGAAAATAGTTCCAAGATTCCTTCTACATGAATGTTACCAGCATAATATAAGGAACTTTTTATCAAACTCTATCACTGAGAAATTTCTCGTTTGATTACAAAAGGGCGAAAGATTATCTGAAGTACCTAAGATTCAGGTACTAGATACAGCAAAAACGTACCTAGTTACAGGTACTAGCAAGGGCGCCCATTAGGGGCCTAGCGGGAGAAAATTATACTATGCAAGATAGAAAACAAAAGTAAAATGTTTATATACACTTTCTATATTTTATTTTTTATTTGCTTTTCTTTTGTTTATATATTTATTGTCAACACAACAAGTTTTGTAGCCCAATTAGAGTGTCAATATTTAAAATGCTCATTTATAGACATACAATATTTCTAAATGCGTTCGAAGACGAAGACATATAACATATATCCAATTCGATGGAAGTTCTACACATTTCATTGTAGGTAGTTTACATATTCTCCAGATTGGTGATTCCATAATTATATTGTCCTTGCCTTTTTTGCAGTGGAAGAGACCAGTGTTGTCTACGCGAGTTTTTAATGACGGGACACGAAACTGTAACAATGATACCACGTCTGTGCAGTCTAAGCCATTTTGAATTATTTTCCTAAGAAACAACAGATCAGAAATGCTACGCCTTTGCTCTAATGAACGCAAGCATAGTACATTTTCTCTAAGCTAGAAACGTTGTTAAATTTTCTTCCCATTCTTATTACAAATGCTAGAATTTTAAAAGCTTAATTTGTAATATTTTTTATGAGGCTGTTAAACGTTAATTTCATAGCAAAACAAAACAAATCAGGATTTTTTAACTACGTCGGGCCTACTTATTAATTTAACAATTAAATCTATAAAACGTTTTATTTTTACTGAATTATAAAACTTCGTATTAATTGCAAGTTGATTGATAACGCACCAGTTAGTATAGTAGCCTAAACTATGCTGTAGTTTTATGGCATCTTCATTGAATTAAGTTTAGCATATATTTGAGGTCATCCGCAAATAGCACTTTTTCATTATCTGGTAAGAATTATGGTAGGCCATTATTGAACAAGAGGAATAACAACGTTCTAAGATTCGAGTCTTGCGGGACTCATGCCAGTGCTGTATATTCATCATATTTGTGTTCCTTAAATAGACTAGACCGTTCGCGATTAGTTAGAGTGATGGTGATTTAATTTACCTAATAATACATTGTGATTAAGGTCTTTTAATAGTCAATATAAATCGCATCGACTTGCTTTCCTTTGTCCAACGAGTTTTCAATAAAGTCTGTAACAATTATAAGATTCGTTACCGTAGATTTTTGTGAAACAATGCCATGTTGTTTAGTTGAGATAACTACCTTCAAATGATTAACAATTCATTGATATAAAATCAGTTCAGAGAATTTTGCAAAGATTGGTAAGATTGCTATAGGCCTGTGGTTGGTAATTTCTCGTCTGTTGTTTGTTTTAGGTATAGGACAAACTAAAGATGATTTCCATTTGTTAGGGAAAATACATGCTTTTGTGCCAAGTTGAACGAAATCAATAGGGAATATTTAAATGTATCAATACATACGAGGGTATACCATCAGATCTAACTGTCGTTTTGGATTTTAGATTCTTGACAGCCTTTCCTATTTCGTTCAAATGTATTCATCAGGCAGTATTCAGATTTCTTCGTAACCCCCTAGAATTACTATCAAAATTACTGAACGGTTGAGAAGAGGATACAAATACTGATTGGAAATACTGTGCAAACGTACTAGCTACTTCTACATTAGTACACAAATCTGACCTTCAAATTTTAATATATTTGGGGGAAGATGTTTTGTTTTGAATAAATACCTACAGTTAAGCTGGATCATTATTGATATTATTTTCATAATTTGATATAAAGGGCTTATAGACCATGTTTATTTCTTTCTTGACTTCCCTACGCAATCGAACAAATTCCTGATAGCAGGGTTTTGAATTTTGTGTTTAGACTTTATATGATAAATAGTTCTAACCTTGAGTTTCCTAAAAATGTCTTTAGTAAACCAGCACGGATACTTTGGGACAGAGTTTCTTTTGCAGGAGACACATTTGACAAATATTTCATAAATAATATTATAAAGTTTACTAAGTCATTAAAATTATTATACTCTTTTAAGCATTTCCAATCAACTTCCAGTATACTTTAAGGTACATTTAATGTACTTCATGACATGGTTCTTTTTGCGCCCTTAATTTAGTAAATATTGTCATGGTTATCTTGTTTATAGCTTTTAGTAAATCATAGAAAAACTATCACTTTATCATTCCCCCCCCCCCCCTCTGAAAACCACAAGATGGGCGCTTATGGGTACTAGGTACTGCAACTGAAATGTACCTAAGTACAGGCTTTAGTTACTTCTTTCGTACCTAGCTACTGTACCTAGATACAAAGTACCCTAGGGACTACCCAACACTGCTTATATGACTTATGGCCATATTTTTAAACTACACTATAACATGTTGAATAAAATTTATCAGAATGAAACTTACCAGAATTGATATGAATTTCCAGTATGAAACAACATGAACAAAAGCAATAAGTTGATATTACCGACATTCGTGAAAATAAAGCTTATAGCCTCGATCGAGACGAGAGTCTCTAGAGGTAAGTCTCGGTCTCGTCTCGATGGATAAGTCTCGGTCTTGTCTCGAATGTCTCGATGCATAGAGTCTCGGTCTCGTCTCGAATCCTGAACCTTAGTCTCGTTCTCTGTCGTTGGTCTTGAATTCGAGACGAGACAAAGACTAGTCTTGGTCTCGGTACCATGCCTCCTCTCAGGGCCGGGTGCCAACCTGCAGTAGGTTCAAAGATTCTTGACGTTAGCAGATGCACGATGTCTTGTTCCGCAAATTTGTTCCCCCACCCCACCTTATGAGGATCAATGATACATTTTAAGAACTTCAACCTGCTACCTCATGAAGAGGAAAGGTAAAGTCAAACATTTCCAACACTGCTTCTATATGTATATTTATGCTATCTCCCCAGCGCTGTCATATTTATTTATGAAAAATAATATTAATGAACTTTGAAAGATAGTCTAAAAATAAGAGTGAACTAATATAAAACTAGTTACTGTACTGAGGTAGGTTAACATGGAGAAAGTTTGAACTTCATAAGAGAAACAGTTTTCATACGATTTCCTATATAAATTCACCATGATATGCATATGGAGAAATGATTTTGGCTGAAAACGCCTCAGTTCTGATGGTATTGGTCTCTCAATATCCTTAGGCAGAAGGTTATCTATTTCTCACGTGTACAAATTCTTTTCGATTGCCAAAAGACGCCTGTGGGGGCTGGACTTGTCACCCTAAATGCTAATGTAGCTCTTTCTCCCGGAACTGCGGCATAGGATCGACACTTCATACGATCGACACCTCAGGCGAAAAAACCTGTTTCGGCTGTATGCAGTGTCGATCGTATGAAGTGTCGATCCTATGAAGTTTTCATGCGGAATTTTTTTCATGTTTCCCCTCAAAAATTGTTTAAAAAAATAATAATTTAATTTACATTTTTTAAGCTCTACATATTTCTTTTATTGTGAATTTTGTTCTTGATCACCAGATATATATAAAGAAGCTTTTAGAAAAGTAAATTACCTGCATAGGATAGACACTTTATATGATAGACACTTCATACGATCGAAACCAGTGTTGCCAACTACGAGAAATCACCCAGGCCATGACACCCACCATCTCAGATTTTGATGAAACTTTGCACAAGTATTCACTACTATGTCCTTAGTGTACCAGTAAATTTTTTTGAAGCTTTGACTTATACTTTTTTTCTAATATACATTTTTAAGTATATTGCCGTTTTTATGTTTTCATAGCTCGGAATCCTTGGCCAAATGTACGAAAAAGGAACAAAATATTTAAAATCTCAGAAATTATTGAAGATAAAGAGTTGAAATCTTTAAGGCGTCTTTCCTATTTTATTTACTTTCAAAAAAATATAAATAGACCACAAACAAACAAAAAAAAAAAAAAAAAAAAAAAAAAAAAAATCTGTAAGATTAGCTTTTCCCAATTTCACGACATGGATTATGAAAATCGACCATAATTCAACTCTCCAACCAGCTAGAAGCATGGATTTTTTCAGTTTTTTTATTACATTATTCCTTAAATTCAGTTTTTTTCCCTCAGTTTTTCCTTAATCTTAAAACCCATAGACATTAGTGGTTTTCTTTGTACTTGTCTTTGAAAAAAAATATGATTTATTGTAAGTTTTAGGGAAGCGTTCAGCAAACAAAATAAGCTTTGAATACAAGAAAGCTAAAATAATGCGAACATTAAAAAATAATAAATGAAAGATTTTACCATGCAGTTAGGCTTACACACTGTAATATGTTATTTATTAGCAGAATTTTAAACTTCCTAGCTAAATTCGTAAAATAAATAGAGTGAGTTGGATTTGAAAAATACCACAAAATAGTTTTAGATAATGTACTTACAATATATTTGTAGCATCAATGAGAGCTGCAGTATTTACAATTTGGATGCTTTTAATTGACAGGTACATATATCCAGTTTTACTTCGCAGAATTTGATAGTCTCTCTGTGTTAACACTCCATTTAGATAAATTTGATTCTGCTAGTTGCAAGTCTTCTTGTGTTAAATGATCCATTCTACCCGCAGAACTTGTTTGTGGAGCACTAACTATACACAAAATGTTCTCAAAAGGAATGTAACATGCATCTTCTCTTTGTGGCCAGTAGAATGAATTAGCAGGACCAGGTGGATGCATGAACAGTAAATCTGCATCTCCCTCTTCATCTGCCAATATACCAGCGGTCATCATATACTGCTGCGACATAACTAATTTGGCGGAGGCTGTATAGTTTCCCACAAACTGTCCTCTTCAAACGAGAAAATAAAAGCTGGCTTTTTGCTTCTGTCACTCTTGTGATCTCTATGGTGTCATTAGAAATGGGTTTGTAGTGGTGGAAACTTCTGGTTCCTGCCACGGTTCTTGTTTGAGAAAACCTTTCTGCAAGCTTAATACGTAGTTCATCATTTTCTGCCTTCGGAAGATAATGGAAATGGATCTTTCAATCTTGGTTTTACAGAAATCAAATACCCCAGTTGATGTGGTTATTTGTGATTTATCCGGCAGTTGAAGGCTTGCTTTTCTCAGTGTGCGTTTTACAGTACCTCCAAGACCATCACAAACTAATTTTTCGTGACTAGTTGCAAAAAAAGTGTTCCGCATTAATTCCAAAATCATTTTTATGTTCGCACAAGTTTTTAAAAAGGTTATTATTTTTATACTGTCCAGCGCAGCCATATGTAAAATAGTGCACCTTTTTTTACTGATGAAAAATGTTCTGTCAACTATTTCGTCATTTCTCTTTGTACAGCATTGACAAATGAAACATGATGGTTCAAGTCATCACTTATAAAACAGTGATTCAAAATCTTTTGCTCCCCCGCACTTAACGAATACAAACACACAGGGTGGGGTGTACAGCTGCCTCTTGACCAATGGTAGCTTCGAATTTCATTCTGGATTACATAAGAATAGTTCTCACTGAAGTCCATAAGTAGTATTGCAGTATTAGGGGAAAGGTTTTCTTTCAGGTTTTTCAAAGCTTTTGCTTGGGACTTGGCAATGAATGAGTGGCGAATAAGTTTCTGGAGTTTGTTGACTAATAAATTAATTATTTCTTCAACATTTGCTGTCTGCTTCACCAATTCTGGTCTGTCTGTATTTAACCACTGAGTATACTCAATTTCATCATCAGTATCAAAATAATCCAATTTATGTTTAAAAAACTCTGTTATTGCCTCTTCTGATGGGCAACTATCACAATTTCTAAGCAAACAGTTCGAGTTGTCTGGATCACAAACAGGCAACTTTATCAGATCTTTGTATGTTTTTTCAATTTTGATTGCATCAAGACGTAGCTTTACGTTTTGATGTATACTGCATACACAGACTGAATGAGTGCCTGAAGCACCTGCAGAGATACTCCACTTTGGACGTAAAGTGCAAAACTTGGAAAATCCTATGTTGTCTTGAGGATATTCCCATTTGTAACAAGAAAATAGTTCGTTCAAATTGCATAAAAGTAACCTTTTTTCCATGTAAACATTTTTGCTAATGCTAACTTTATCTTTGGTCCCTGGTAATATTATACTGGACTGCTCATTTTCATAAAACTCCTCGACACGATGTAGAACCTCTGCAGGAACAACTTTACCCTTTTTGGCTCTGGTAAGGATAATATACCCTTTTTGGCTCTGGTAAGGATAATATACCGTTTTCTTGCTTAAGCTTCCTTGCTTGACGAACAATATATTCACTAACTTTAAACTCAGTCATTACTTTTTCCTTACTCCAAGATGATGGGGCTAGTTTTAAATTTGGATTTTTTCAGATCTATTAACTTCATAAACCTTATTTTTAAGGAGCTCTATCATTATGTCAAGGACCTTATTTCTTTAACAATTCAGGATCTTCATTTTCACTACTAGAACTTTCAACTTGATACTCTAAAGCTCTTGATACTTTCTCCTTTACGACATTAGTAACACTTTTTAATTTCCTCTTCCCATATGAATGTTTACTGTGGGAAGCAATGCCATGAAGTTTTAGAGGAGAACAGTCCAAGTAACGTAAAGTTTTATTTGCTTCCTCAATATAAATATTTTTTGGATTCACTATCACCTATAGAAACGGTTGGGTCTTAAGTTTCACACTGTTACCTGTTGCTTTGAGTTTTCCACACAGAAATTACGGCATTTGGGGCAAACTTTTTGACCAGGTTTTACTGAAATTCATTTGCAGCCAAAGGCAAACTTATAGTCCGCAACGCTTTCTTTACAGATTTTTCGTGACACTTGGTTGGATCACAACAATTCCTGTCGTGACTGAAATATGACCTTCATTTTTATACTATTCTGTAGAAACACATCTTTTGAATGAAGCTGAGAGAGTTTGACATGAGACTGCGGAGGCTGACTTATGTAGTGGATCTCTGCCTATAGATCTGATTTTCTTTAACAATGCACTAACATGATTAATCCTATTATTACTACTGTTATCATCCATATTTGTAATTAGTTTGACATTTTTCCACTGTTCATTCCCATATTTTGCATTATTTTCATTCACTTACTATTCATAGGTAACGAAATTATTATTATTATTATTATTATTATTATTATATATATATATATATATATATATATAATAATAATAATAATAATAATAA
>JAGDQP010014510.1:18949-44980 GCA_022664845.1 Lepisma saccharinum | reverse complement strand
GTGGTGGATTTTAGGGCCGCCAGCAGGAAGCAAATTTGCTGTATCATCACAAGTAGGTTACAATAAATATGGCAAAGCTTCCCTATGTTTCAATAAATATTTCATTCCCACGGGTGGTGGGTATGGGAAAAAATCTGCAACATGGAAGCACAGTGTCCTGGAGAGTGGTTACGATAAAGGGGCGTAAGTACCCAAAACTCGAATTTAAGGCCGCAGCCAGCTACGGGGGGCGAGGACCTAAACGAGGCCGAGCGAGCGAGTATATATATTATACACCTACAAAAAGCTGTGAAATCCGAACAAAAACACCAGAGGTGCAAAAAGTGGAGCCAAGTTCTTTAGCCCTAAAAAGGTGTGAAATGGGAGACGGATGAGCCAAGTTCCTTGGTGACAGCATGTAACAGGAACAAAGGAACTTGGCGCGAAGTGGCAAGGTTCATGATCCTCAAGCTATAAGGGTGGTGGGGATCCTAAAACCCACTACGTCCACCGCCACCAACCTTAAGGCTGTTGCCAGCTCGAGCCAAGTTCCTTTGTTCCTGTTACATGCTGTCACCAAGGAACTTGGCTCATCCGTCTCCCATTTCACACCTTTTTAGGGCTAAAGAACTTGGCTCCACTTTTTGCACCTCTGGTGTTTTTGTTCGGATTTAAAAATTACAGGAGCAAGTCAACAGTTAACTTGCCGATTATTTGTTGTAACTGCCAAACTGTTCGACCTTAACGTTGTTTAAAATACAGCGATCGTTTAAAATTGATCAAAATCAAAACTCATTGCCATTTTAAATTTTGAAGTTGGCTCCAGTAAACATATTCCTTTCACGCTACTGCTTTCATCAACATCATCGTATGATTCTGAATCTGCAATATTGATATGTAATGTTTTTGTTTTAAAGATATATTTACAACACGATCCAACTTATATACGTAGTACGGACTTTCAGAAACACAGAGTATAATATTGAGCCTAGTACAATCCAGTAGTGGATGAAGCAGATTTTGATATTACGTGAAGATTTCCGCTAATTTGTTCTTAAATATTGTTGCTAACTTAATCATTTTTTTTTCATTAAATAGAAAATCGCTTTCTGTTCTATTGTTAGGCACTTCATTTTGAAAATTGACTTAAGTCAATTACAATATACAAGGTATATCTGAAAAGTATAGGACCATAGGTCAGAAAAGTAAAACTACATACGTGGTTTGCTTCAATTCCTAATCATCGTTGACATAGAATTCTTCAACTTCCATACACTTAACCTAACGTTCCTAAAATTACTTGAAGCATATGTGGAACGCTTCTTTCTTAATTACTATAAACGGGTCTGTCGCGGTTTGCACAATGTACCCTCGGATGTCGATGTACGTACTTTTGACTGTCGGTTTAACCTTAGAGAAAAGTCAGAAGTCACAAGAAGACATGTCCAGGAAGTATGGAGCTTTGCAAAAGACAGTCATGACATTCATTTGCCATGAAACACTGGACCACATGCAAGGAATGGGAAGCTCATCATCCTCATCATTGGTAGTACATGATTTTTAAATCCCACAAGTGTGGTCTCTTGCAATTGCCTGCATCACGTCAAGTAGTACGCCTACATACTACTTCTAGTACATACTCATGATGCACAGTGCCACATTTTGCTTGTCACTCTTCCCTGATGTGCGGACATCTTTTGACCGATTACAGCAATGTTTTATTTGTGTAGTTCTCATGGTATCGTCCCCAAAACTAGTTCAATCTTGGCAATTGTTTCTGCTTCAATATCTCCAAATTTCTAGTTAAACATAATCCGAGCAAGAACATCATTGGTGCAAAAAGTTCAGCCAAGTTTTTCAGCCCTAAAAAGTGTTGAAATGAAGGACGGATGAGCAAAGTTCATTGAGGACAGCATGTAAGAGGTACAAGGGAACTTAGCGCGAGGTGGCAAGCTTCATAATATTCGACTTCGAGCCTTAGGTTAGTGGTGGTAGGCGTGGTGGGTTTTAGGGCCGCCCACCAGCTTTGTTGCTTGAAGTTCATGTTCCACTGTTTTTCTGTTTCTCTTACATGCTGTCGTCAAGTAACTTGGCTCGTCCGTCATCCATTACAGCATTTCTTAGTGCTGAAGAACTTGGCTGAACGTTTTACGCCTCTGGTGTTAATGCTCGGATTTCACAGCTTTTCGTAAAGTATAATATATATACTTGCTACGCTGGGGGCGCAGCCTCCAGTATCCCGTGGCGGGCTGCACCCACAACTTGTAGAGTTTTGTGGTACTGTGCTCCCTTTATCGCAACCAGGCTCTCCAGAAACTGCGCCCTAATGGTGCAGATCTTCCCCATACCACGGGTAATTTTTATCTATTTATTGTAACCTATTCGTGATGGTACACCTTCATACCAAGTTTCGTTTCTCTAGCTTCAGTGGTTTGGAAAATGGCTTTTGGGTGGCCATTTTGGATTAAAGATAGAGACATTTTTAACATTACCTGATATTGTAGTGACCTAATCGTGATGGTACACCATACTAAATCGCCTTTATCTATCTCGAATAGTGTGGAAAATGTTTTTTGAGCTGCCATTTTGAATCCAAGATAGCGTCTTTTTGCAAAGTGTTGTAATATTTTCTTAAACTACACATTTATGCCAAATGTTGTATCTCTAGATCAAACGATGTGGAAAATGGATTATGAGATCCGCCATTTTGGTTCCAATATTGTGTCTTTAGATACATTTTGTAATATTTTGCTAACCTACTAATGATATGTACCTTCATACTGTATTTCGTTTTTCTACCTCCAGCCGTTTAGGCTGTCTATTCTATGGAAATTTGATATTAATGCCCATTTTGGATCCAAGATGGCGTCTTTGGAGACATTTTGTAATAATTTTCTAACCGACTAATAATGATGTACTGTCATACCAAATTTCATTACTCTAGCTCCAGTCGTTTAGGCTATGTATTCTATAGAAATTTCGTTTTGGCGGCTATTTTGGATCCAAGATAGCAACTTTTTCAAGATTTTTATAATGTTTTCTTAATCTACTAGCATTGATGTACCTTCATCATACCAAATTTCATTTTTCTAGCTTCAACCGTTCAGGCTGTGTATTCTTTGAAATTCTGTTTTGCAGCCATTTTGAATAAAAGATGGTGACTTTTTAAAAATGTCGGAATTTTTTCTTTACCTACTTATCATTCTCCACCTTCATGCCAAATTTCCTGTTTCAAGCTTGTTTTGAAACACTAAACAATATGATGAGCGATTGATTGAGTTAGTTAGCCTAAAATATGCAATTTGAGAGCTCCACAACTCGAATATGCTTCAAGCTATGTATATGAAAATTTGCACACCTGCACATATTTGCCATATCTCCTTAACTTTGAAAGCTCATATTCCTATCTTTAACATCTTGTTTTCTTACGGAGCCTCGTTATCGCCGATTTCGCCAAAAACACTTGTTTCTGTAAACCATGCTTCTGGCAGTAACAACATTTTCTGACGGGGAGAACTTGGCTGCATGCACTACCGTGTATGTTGATGTTGTATTGTTGTTCCACACGTTTAGTCATTTTGCTCAAAATTGAACTGCGACGATCAAATGCACGACAATACACATGGGAAGTCAATAGGCATGCGTATGGAGGATATATCTTCCAGTATATGTAGTGTTACCATCCAACGTTCACTATACTCCTCAAAATAAATAAATAAAACAGAAACTTTTCAGGCAGGCCTTATCAGTTAATTTTAATTTTGATTTAAACCATTTTTTTCGTCAATCTGTCTTGGTTGTAATCATGACAACCATGACCTGTGCTAATAGTTTCCAGGTCTAACACAATAAGCGGAAGAAACTTTAATATGAGTGGAAATATTTTATATTGAAAGGAAATTGTTTAATTTGAGTTTTCTTGTATTTGAATGGTCTATTCTTTGTATCTTCACCTCAATTAAATATTATCACACATTTCGATTGCGAATTTTCTTTGATGTTTTCTCTCTATGGTTTAGTATCCTAGGATATAAAATGAAGAATTAAAAAAAAGATAACCAGTATCTGAAAGTATAATTTGAAAGTAATGTAGGGACAGCAGAGAAAAAAAATAGTAAATCCGTACGATGACCATGAAACGATGTAAAAAGGGAAAATAAATAAAAGTTTTCTATTGATATACGAAATGTTCTTGAAAGAAATATGCTGTCAAAACACTCCGCATAGAAAAGAGGATTTTCTGAAGGGAAGACGGATAGCAAAAACTTCTTACATTTGCATACCGAAAAAAATCTTTCTGGGAAAACTAAATCTGTTTACGGATATTCTTATGAAAAGCATTCTCAGTTTGCCGGAACTGTCATCAACTCAAGGGTTTTATAACATTTCTCTTCTTCGTAGTTTTCACTGTGAGAAAAACACGCATTACCTCTATACTTTAAAAGGTCTTTCTGTACCCCTCATAAAAGTCAACGTTCGATTGTGTCTTTTATCCTTCCATTTTACTAGCTATTTCAACGCTTTCTGACATTTTCTCTAACAGTTTACAATGTATCAAGTAGCTATTTTTGGTAGGCAAGAATGAAATGTAAACGTAATTCGGATAACAAGAACAAGAGAAGTGACTAGACACGTATTGTAATGAAAGTTACAATTCTTTAACATTTTGGAAGCTTCTCTTGCACACCTCGAGTGAGGTAATATTGATAATATGTCTGCGAAACATTACACAAAAGTGTACAGAATTTTTGCTAACTTATTAGTTACAATTTTCACATATTTTTCCTGTATTTCTCTTACAGTTCCTTTTCTAGCGGACTCCTCCACGAAATATAGTAAGCTTTAATTTCATTTTTGTCTGCAATACAGGAATAAAGTTGACAGAGAAACTGACTTCACATTTTGGGTTTAGAGACTTCCATTTACCGCCCACTTTTAATGTGTAAAGGCCCAGTCATGGAAACTGTGCACTGTACGCAACCTTTATAGCACACTAGAAACATATAGAAGCAACTGACTTCAGATATGGGTTGAGAAACATTAAATTTATCTTGGTCCTTCTCTTAAGGTACTTTTAGTGCACCTCTATACATGTGGGGAAGCTATACAGTCTATCAACGTCCATATCCTCCGTAGATGACAGTAAAACAGAGATGAGCCATATACTGTTCATTTATTTGAGGTCTGAGAGGATAAGGAAAGCAATGAATTTGATTTTAAACGATGGAGGTCTTTTTGAATCTGTTTGGATTCCCTGTCTGTACTCCCAGATCTCAGTAACTAGAAGTCAGACAGACGTGAGCTATACACTGTTGAAATCCTCATAGTCTCAAAGGGTGGGGTGGGGAAACTATTACTTTATCACTAAATCTGGCAGGCCCTTCTCATTAGCTTATCATTCTCGATGAGAAACCTCACATAGATAACATTATAAGTCAGACAGATATGATTCGTACACTTTGGATACCTCATCGTCTGAAAGAGTTGGGAAAACTATGACGTGAACACTATGTTTTGAGATATGCCTTAAAGGGACATTTTGTATTATACTGGAGCACTTAGTCTATAAAACCATTACTTAACTTGTTGTACTAGTCTATACAATAATTCTGTAACCTAAGCGTATTGCTCTTCAGCAATAGCAGGTAGGTAGACTATGACTTCAACTTTCAGTTGAGCGACCTCGGTTTACTCTTCAATTTTTATTCTGGCGACACACAACCTATGTGTATGTTGTATTTTGTTGGTACTATTTGCGCTTCGGTGAAGTGAAATACAATGCAACTTTCCAACTTTTCCAACTTTCCCCATTTTTGTCACATTCACTTCTAATACACAATCCAATAGGAAAACTGGCATTGAAAACATATTTCACCGTAGTTTCGTTCATTATGCACTTCAGCACGTTGTTGTTCATGTGTCTTAAATTTATATTAGGATGCTATGCGTGTTTAGGTCTTTACCTGCAAACTTCGCAAAACGAATATCATCAGACTCATATATTAAAAAAAAACACAATTTAGATCGTATCAAGAAACAACTCCATGAACAATTAACAATGTATAAAATGGTTGGAATGGCCTTAAGATATTTCATCTTATATAGCTACTCAGAGTAAATATACTTAATATTGCTGAGGAATTCCATGAATAAGCCATGGCCAGTAGAAAAACTGAAATATACCGTGGAGCTATTATAATTAGTGCAAAAGATTCTTGGAGCGTATATGATGCATGTTTACATAAATAAATTTAAAAAAATCATTAGTGGAAACGCGTAATGAGCTTCTGTTTAGAGATTATTTAGAACATCATAATAATATTTACAATTGTATTTCATTTAACAGTGAATTATTAATCTGAAATTTAGGAATTTAAATTTAAAGAAAATATATATATTACATTTCATTCTTTTCTACACAAGTGTCTCGGAGTCCACTTTAAATTGTAGGTCCCGTCCTTAACAGCTTACCAGCTTTCAATCAACTAATTCATTCTTTTCTATTGTGACGTAAATTATTTTTATTTATTAATTTTCCTTACGACCTGATTATCATTATAAAAATCGACTGTATAATGTTGTCAGTGAATGACGCTCCACGTATAAATGTGCTATACATTGCTTAATATTTGGTGAAAAGTACGGTAAATTGCTCTTATATGGTGCTTTAGAGACAAATGCTGAACAAAAAACATTGTTCTTGAACAATTCGTACAAAAAGCTAAAATAAATTGTTGATGAATGACTAAAAGGTAAAGCATGGGGCGCGCTCTCAACAACAGTCACTTTATAAATTCTTCAATTGGCACGCCGCATGCTTTTCATTTCAGTCATGGATAAAAATATTTATTTGCGAATTGTTTAAGAAAAGCATATTTAAAAAATATATATAATTTTTAGTTGTGAAACTCATAATTAAAAAGAAATAAAATCGTAGTTTACTTTTACTTTTTTTAAATAATCAAAAAACAGAAGCTCACTATCCACTTGTGCTAACAATTTTTTAAATGTATTTTTACTGAACACATCGTATAGCCCGTTTGTAGCTTGAATTTTTGCAAGAGGAACAAACTCTAATTTTGACGCCACTTTCAAGGAGCCACAATTATACGACGTCCATTCTTTATCTTCATTTGGCGTCCCCCAGCTGGGGACACATGTGCCCTTTTAACCCCAAATTGTGGCCCTGGATACATTTCAAGAACCGATTGCTCTAATCTATAAAAATCCACAGTACGTTTTACCTTTGACTACTGGGCTTGACATATTCGTGAATTTCCCCTATAATGGATTTACCTTTTTTTTTACTTTTGAAATTTGTTATTTTTAGAATTTAATAATTTATGTCTTCGATTTTGTAGTGGGATTATAACGGTAGTTATGCACCGTTATGTCCCTCTAAATTTTAAGCATTTATCTGAAGCACAGTGCGTATTTAATTTTGTACTTTTATAAAACAGTCCAACATTTACATAAACTATCGTCCACAGAGAAGAACTCACTTCCATGTGACAAGTGTACGTAGGAACTGGCACCACTATGCTCAGAACTTTCAAGAACAAAACAAGTGAATAATGAAATAGTCGTGCGCCGCGTTTGAGCGGGATGATTTTAGAACAATAGTGACAAGAAGACAGATTGATTAGCCGGGACAGTTCGTGGAAGCCACAACCCGCCATTACGTTAAATACAAAGCGTTGATGCCATTTTGCATGGAACTTGGGAAAGTTATTTAATGAGCAGAAGTGTTTGAGTATACCAGTGTGCTGAGCAAATGATCTCGCCAAGGTAAAGAGTGAAGAAAGAAGAATTCTCCTCGCAACACATTTTCCACCTTCCCTTGTGAATGCGTTTGGCGCGTCACGCTGTTAAAAAGTATTTGAGCCTTCTAAAGTGCACGGAAATCGCTGATAGTCCATGCTAATAATAGTAAGTTCTAGCCCAATAGTAAAACTGGAAGTAGAAACAAAGGCAGTGTTAATTAATGTTCATTGCATTTGAAATACGAAAAGTTATACGCTTTGTTTGAGAAATTAATAATAAAAGTATTAAATATTCCTGTAATATCATCTTTATGCAAAAACTTATAATACAGGTCATAATAAATGCATGCAGTAGAAATTGCAATATATTAAGGTGTGCTAATCATATTCTCTTGCAACGTCAGTTTAGTGAAATTAAAGCGAAATATTGACCTTTTAAGAAGAATTCCGTTCGTTCGTAGATATTTCGTTTTACTGGTGCCGGGATCGAGGGCTCTTGCGTGGATCGAGTTGGTACAGACATTATATACAGTAGGTCCTTCCTTTACACATTTAGCGCGCTCTTGTTCATTTATGGCCTCACCCCACATGTAGTCGTATTTTTGGCAGCGAAGGCCGTTTCTTCGGGAGTTCAGAAGTGTATACAGGGCAGATTGATTCGTTGTCTAGTATCCGATCACAGACACGCAATCGCAGTATTTTATCTAAAATTTGTAATTCAGGCCCTTAGTTTATTTCTGTCAGAATGTAGAAAAATAAAGCTGTATTTAGAAGTGAATTCGCTTAATAATTGAAGGGTTAAGTGGAAAAAAGGCGTATCTCCAATATCTGTGAAAATGAGATATCTGCATATTTGTATTCCTAGTACTTTTCTGTTTTCTGGCAAAGTCTCATGGTGTTTGAGTACACTGAACAGTTGTACATAAGCATAAAGAAGAAGGAAAATATAAGTCCCGGAGAGTTGAGTGGACAAATTGCATATCCGCTTTAAGCGATAGGTAGGTAGTGGGAAAATGGGATAAGTCATTTCTCCACTAAGCCCCCTCAGTTCACAGATGTCACTTCGTGACGCTGTTTTTTCTCCTAGACGCTTATTTTATTTATATATTCTTGATTTTTTTAAATACAAATAAGACAACACATTCTTCGTCTTTGATATGGTTCTTAAAATTTGGTGGGGGTTCTTGCTTTCAGATAGTTTGGGGGAAGTGTATGTAAGAGCAAGTACAAAATTTCAGTTTGTGACGGGAACTTTAACATGAAATAAAATAAATAGTTTTGGTTTTGTTTTTTACATATTCTTTTACCGGGAATTTAATCTGCAATATCTTCTCTATCATAAGATGTGTTCAAATCCTTTTTCTTATTTTCAGAGATGTAGTTACAGTCAAAAAGTGTATTCTGAATCTCAGTTAGTAACGTGTGAAATCGCTTTGCTATTGTATTTTTACTAAGAGCTGTTGATATTGCCCCCAGATACCACAAATGTCCGAAATACGTCCCAGGGAAGCTCTAATCGGCAGAGTAGTATCGTGTGTAATTAAGGAGATCCGTAGCGCGTCCTTATACGTCCTCCTGGTATGGTCCAAAATCATATTGATGGGACATCCGTCGAATGTCCAACGCAAATCTCAAAAAGGAAAGTTTGCTGACAATGAGACATCGTCCTTAACTTATATATACATCTCGACCATCATGGCTGATGTTTCACCCAGGTTTTCCCAGTCACAAGAGGTATACTCCGAGATAATACCTTCCCACATAGCCACAGGCAGCATACTATACTTTTCTTCATTTTTATTCTCTTTCCTATCTTAACCAGAGAAAGATGTGTAAATGTCATTAATAACTAATTCACTTTGAAAGAAGCACGTAATACGGCTCAACTGTAGCTTGTTTACCATACGCAACTGTTTGGCTTTTTTGCACTTTGATGACAAGAGGCACATGGTTACGGTTAATTTTGTTTCAATACGGAGAAACCAAGATGCTTGCGACTCATAGAGGTCATGTCATAACTTGGGGAGTATATAGAGAGGCACGCCCGTGAGACAGGATACAACACGCGTTTTATCTTCTACTTCTCGGCAACACTGACAGGTGGTTAAGCAACGGGGTTCATATATTCCATGCTATATACGGACTTATTACCAAAACAGTAAAACACGAATTTCATCACAATGCTTACTACGGAACAAACCTACTCCCCATAGTCCATGCTGAAACGCTGAGGACTTTTGATAGACAATAATCGGTAGGTATGAGGATTTGAACCCTGTGGTCGACTATACTGACTAAGGTTTCCAGGATTGTCCTCAGTTTTACCGGACAAATGCCGTGATGTCCTCCCCGCCTCATCCCGGTCTAAGCCAAAGATGTCAAGAAGCCACAAATGAATTCAAATGTGAAAGCTAACCACAAGCTATGTTACTTTTTTTAATTAGAGAATTAACAATTATCTGCAAAAGTACATAGCAACAAACTCTAGGAACTAAGAATCATGCAAACCCACGAATTGGTTCTGAGAATAAGAGACCTGGCCGACCAATTTGTTACCCGAACCTACCCGCTGTTAGTCTTCTTTCCGCCCTTCTTTTCGATCCCCGGCTCTTGTTGTCGGTAACTTCCAGACCGCTTCTCTTGAGAATCAATTGAAGGGTAAAGGGGAAGAACCAACAGGTCCAAAATAAAAGATTTTGAAAGATATTTCGCAACATCTATTGTTTTGACTTTAAAGGGTTTCTTAAAATTTCAATACCTTCGTAGTCAGTAATTTTTCGCTTTACGACTTGTCATCTTTCAGAGTGGAAACGGGTCAAGCTTCAGAGCGCGTCAGCAATGTCCGGGATACCAAACTGACCCGTTTTCAGTTCTGCCTTTTTTAAGATAGCGTTCAAATAAATAGATTGACATCATGATCTGAATTTAAGATACTTTGGAACCAGTTGGAAATTACTTTCTATGTACCTTTCAATACATACGATTGTATGATACTTCGTTTCCAGACGTTTCGCCCTCACTTATGAATTCCTTAATCAGAAGGTAACATACCTTATGGTTCCCTGGTTAACTGGGAGTTACACAGTAGTTCCTGTCAGCGCCGACCATAGCCACAAAAGTAGTGCCACATTACCAGGCTGCCACCCCAGTAGCACACAGACGTTGAGAAACGGTGGATTCAACGTTAGTCCCGTATCAAACGTTGTGTATGTACCTAAGCGTTCGCCTAAATGTTATATAATCAAACAAAATAAGAATAACTACTATTATGATGAAAATATTTTCGTATCGTAATTTTGGTTATTATCGAGTTGAAATTATTTTGTTTCCAGATTTAACACTTGAAAGAAGATATTAATTTTGTACATACTTTTAAGAACGTAGTATACAGCCAATCAAGGGCAAACTGAATCTATGCATTGCAAATGGGAAAAGTAAAATATCATATGCTACTGAATTTTAAGAGATTGTACTCTGAATGTGATCTAGTTGGATTTATATTCTACCATGTAATGTACAATTACTTACATTTTCTCAACAAAATAAAACATGAAAAATTTAGCTTAAATACGACAGAGTAAATTTTCATTTCTGAGAAACATATCTTACCACGTAACTTCACTGTCTATGCTAAGAGAACATAAATTTTGAATCAAGAAAATGGACTTCCAACAAGTTTTGTTTAAGAAGCAGTTCCTAGAAGTAAACATAAGTTGTATGTTTCGGGTTTTCTGAA
The DNA here is from genome assembly GCA_022664845.1 of Lepisma saccharinum. Lineage (NCBI taxonomy): Eukaryota > Metazoa > Arthropoda > Insecta > Zygentoma > Lepismatidae > Lepisma > Lepisma saccharinum. The sequence continues at coordinate 33,502 of JAGDQP010014510.1, read as the reverse complement.
AAGGTATTGAGGAAGTGAAGCTCTTCGAACATCTGGAAACTCGATTTTATCCGGACTTTTTTTTTTTCTGTGACCCGTTTACGCTTGAGTTCATTCTCTGCCTTCAAATCGCTCCATGTCCTCTATACATCTATCGAGATTTTTCTCTCTCTATTCCTTACCATTTCCACCACCATGGAATCTCTTTCACCAACAGCCAATCAATATCTTCGGCGTGATATATCTTATACTGGTTTGAAACCGAGAGTTTTACGACTGCATGAGGAGAAAACAAATGCTGGCAAAGCGTGCTTTTGCCATGGACATTTTATAAGATACACAGTAACTTCTCGGTCGAAAATGCGTCCCGAATATAAAGAAAGAAGGAAAGGAGAAATAAAGCTGGGGACCATCATATCACATTGATAGACTTTCAGAGGATTTATACATTCTTTTCGAGAAGGAAGAATTTTTATTCTGGAAATTTGGAACCTTCCTTCTGCCAGTTCCAAGCTATTCTACAAATAGCATTATTATGAGAATGTATTTTTGCTTCAAACAAATTATTGGAAAACTGTGTAACATTCGTAAACCATAAATATAAAAATTAATAGAAGATAATTTTAATTTAGGTTTGTCTGGTTAATGACTTTGACCTTAGCCAATGTCGTGTCATCATGATCGATTCGCTTTCACTTGTGAACTGATGATCAGGCCTGAGTTTGGCTACGAATGACATACTGAGGTTTATTATCAAATTGTCTTTATAAAGTGTCTAAAATGCAACGATCAAAGCGGAATTGAAGAGTGAATAGGTTAGGCTGAAAGAAAGGACAAGTTCCTTTGGAGAAATGTTATATTTTTTTTAGGTGAAGAGACCAATGAGCGATGAGGAATTTTCTGAAATAACTTATCTAGAATAATTGCAGAGAAAAATGAAATTATCGCAGTAATCAAATGTGAATAATCAAATGTTTGCTTTCATAAAGAAGCACAAGAAGGTATTTTCCACTGAAATTACTGTTTCATGACATATTCGGTGCTTGTTCATAACAGACGTAACTCACTTATTAAAGCTTTGACTCCGCACTGAGAATGATATGTGTGTGGAATCTCCACAGGCGATAATTGCGACACAGTGTATGTACATTTTTAGTCACGTCAACCTAACACTAGAATTTTGAATTTGAATTTTATTTATGTCCTTAATTGATCTAAGGCTCAGGCCTGGATAATGAAGGGAAACGGATTCGAGAAAGCGTCGGCCAGGGACTATGTTGAACTTGCCATCCCGACATTTGCCTGGTGTGACTGAGGAAAAAGCCAGGAAAACTTCAATCAGGATAGTGAGCCACTGGGATTGAAGCCACGACCTCCCGAATGCTACGCCAACGCTCTATCACTGAGCTACGGCGGATCGGTACCTAACACTAGAATCTTATCTTTAATTCAGTTTCTGACTAACTTACTTCTCAAATCTTCTCTCTTACCCTATCCTGGCCTAAGCCATATTCAGTTCGGTTCCGTTCTCTGTGTAGAATAACAGAAACAAAATATTCGGCTAGTACAGCGTTAACGACTAAATTCTAAATGCAACAACGGTCTATGACCATCACAATTTGGAACTAAAATGTCCATCAGTGACCATTCTCTGACAAGGAAATGCTTGTAATGTTAATAAACTACCGCACTGAGTTTGTATTCTAGCCAGTGCTCGAAGTGGGTTAGGAAAGGTAAGGGTACGCTTGCAGAGGTGGGCTAGAAACTGTAAAGGTACGCTTGCACTTATTGGCAACGATTGCCCATTGTATGGAAAATTAGCTCCCATTAATAAAAAAGGTAGGGGGTACGCCGAACCCAAAATTATAAAAGAAAGGCCACGGCGACCCCCCACCCCCACTTTCAGCGCTGGTTCTAGAGAGAAGCCGTAAGGCAGGATGGGCGGCGTAAACAGAATTTGAAAACAAAACATTTCCCTAGTACTAATCCAATGTCAGCGATTGTATCCACTCATACTCTGTAGCTGAGTATAGCAGACTAGTAATTTTCAATGAAGGTGAAGTTACTGGTTAAACCATCCATAACTTGATGAAATTTAAAGAAGTCTAAGAGACCAAGCATAGGAATAATTAGGAACTTTGCGTGCATTGGTTGGAAATAACTGAATACGAAATATTCAATAACGATGGTCCGAAATTTAAGAGTGACTCCTCATAAAACTAACTAACTAACTAACTAACTCTATGGCTTATGGAACTCGCAGGTTCATCGCCGCAGTAACAAACGTTCGCCATTGGATTCTATTTTGGGCAGTATCAAGCCAGTTTTCATCACGAACACCTACTTCTCGAAGATCTCTTCTAATATTGTCCTCCCAACGACTTCTCGGTCTTCCCAATTGCCTCTTTCCATCGGGCCTTCCAACCAGGATAGAATATAATCTTCGTTTTTCCTTCATCCGAGCTACATGCCCTGCCCACCTTAGTCGTCTCGATTTCATTATTTTTACAACATCTGGTGAATCGTACAGTCCGTGGAGTTCTTCATTATGCAGTCTCCTCCACTCTCCAGTCATCTCGTCCCGTACGAAAATAAAAACAATATTTGTTTAAACGATTTCGAAAGATGCACACTTTCCGAATTCCAGCTACAGTGTTGTCAGGTAGAGGAAAATTTCCCCTCAAAAACTGGAATTTCTGGGCCACTTAAAAAGTAAAAAAAAAAAAGACAAAACAATTGGGACATTTTCTTGAATATTTTTGGCACACTTCACTTCTTAATTTTTAGTAATTTTGAACGTAAACAAGCGGGCGGGAAATGTTTTCAAAAATCAGGATTTTTTTTTCTGACTGAACAATTGTAGCGCGAACCTGACAACCCCGTCCGAGCACCAAAATAAGAAGCGACATTCTCAGAAATGACGTAATAGGTTATCTCGACAAATAACATTGTAAGACATGTCGCTTTAGCAAATCACAAAATTAAATCCAATATTTCTGATTTGCGTAAATTTTATAATTGAGTTACAATATGTTAGAAGTCACATCTATGCGGTAAACTTTTAATTATATTTTCTGTTCAAAATAAACTTTTTAGTATTCCTTTTCTGTTGGTAATTAACGTTTCATTTGATTACCATTCTTTATAAACACCCTGTATGAGATGCGAATATAGTTAAGGAAGAACAAGGATGTTTGAAAAGAGTTTCGCTTCTTTCCTCTTGTCTCTCTTGTGACCTCTGGACGTCCCTCCCACATCTTTGTTCCGTACCCGTTGCATTTGCATGGAAATTAAGTACTCACGGAGTCTCGACTGGAGTTTCTTAATCTTCATTCCTAACTACATTACATTGTTTGGACCATCAGGAGTCCTTTCAGCATATTACACTTTCTTTCCTTCTCTCTTCAGATCAAAATTACGACTGAAGTACCTTTGCTTGTAAATTGTGATACAAATAAGCTTATTCAGGAACTATTATTAAGAATGAACATAAGAAAATTAAATTTGAGCGCATTAAAAGGTTGCATCATCACCGCGTATTCGAAGTTTTAGGTTTAAGTCCGATGTTTTGTTTTTAAATTTGTTCCTTAATTTTGACAAAACGATAAAAAAAAAGTTGGGAAAGCTATCGGTGTTGTTTATATACGAGGTGGTATCAAGAGGTATATAGAGTAATTATATGAAACACCACCAGAGCACAGCAAAGCGATACGCACGCATCGGGCAACCAACCTAGGCATAACTTTCTCAGTGAGTATGTCGAGTGGCATCGTTGTATGAACGGTGAGAGCTTTATTACTGATGCCTTTATAACAGCCTGTACTGGTGTAATAGCGACGAATCAGAAAGGAACTTATCCGGGATTACACCAAGTAGCTTGGGAAGAATTTCATATATAATTTAATAGAACAAATTATACTTATAATCACAATGAAATTCTAGCATTACTATTTTCGAACTTGAAACATTTGAAGAAAATCATTATCGTTAAATATTTCTTTAAAATATCAGTAAATTAATTAACATTAAATCATAATACGACTAATGAGCCTTATAAATAAGACAGTGTAACTGTCAACTTTTGTCCATTTGAAACAATCGATGTATTTAAAACTTGATGTTTTGAACAGAATACATTTTTTATATGTGCTCTGTTGAAAAACAAAGTGAATATCTGTTCATAAAAAAGTCAATTGTGGAAATCAATAAATATAGAAAAAATCTGAAAATTGAAAAAGAGGATAAATGATTACGAATTTCACACTACTAATAAATGGCACTTTCGTTGGTTTCCTGATCACTTGTAAATTAATTCTCACATTGATAAAGCGTGGTAATTTTACTGAAAAACTAAACTTTTCGAACGTGAGTAGTAGTTTTATGCTTGAGTGTTAATTTATTTACTAAAGTGTGTAAGAATTTCGTATAACTAACGGGTTTTCCTTTGAATGTTTCAAGTTCGAATGAAGTGATGTTAGAATTTCATTGGGGTTATAATTTTAGTTTATTATAATTAGTATAATTTGATATTTCAGATGGTCTATTAGGTGATGGGGTTAATAATTCTTATTTCTTTAAGAGATGGTGCTGGAAACAAGGTTTCGTTCACAGTCTCATCTCTTATGTTATTTTGTTAATATGACAGTACCTTTCAAAACACCATTGATGCTTAAACGATTTCGAGTTAACGTCATATTTTTTCTCGTGTGATAAACATGTCGAGTTTTGAGCCAAATAAAGAGCATTTACGGCACGTAGTGCTTTTCTTCTTCAATCGAAAGGCAATTGCGAGTGAAATCCGTCGTATACTTGCGGAAACTTAGGGTGACAATGTCCTAACGCAAGACGCTTGTGTGCTTTGCTTTAGACGATTCAAAAGTGGTGATTTCGACTTGAAAGGCAAAGAATGCCTAGGTCAACCAAAACAATTTGAAGATACCAAATTGTAAGAATTGTTGGACGAAGACGACAACCAAACTCAACAACAAGTGGTAGAGAGGTTCAATGTTGGTCACCGAAACATTTGTGATCGGCTGCATGCCATGGAAGAGATCCAGAAGACAGGAAAATGTGTCCCACATCAGCTGAACGACAGACAGATGGAAAAACGAAAAACGTTGTGCGAAGTTTTGCTTTCTCGGCATGAAAGGAAGACTTTCTTACCTCGGATCGTTACTGGAGACGAGAAATGAATGTATTGTGATAATTTAAAACGCAGAAAATCATAGGTTGACCCAGGATAAGCATTAACATCGATAGATAGACCGAAACGCTTTAGAAAGAAGACAATGCTGTGCATTTGGTGTGATCAGATGGGTGACGTGTATCCTGAGCTTCTGTAACCAGGTGGAACTGTCAATACCGTTCGATACCACCAACAAATGGTCAGTTTGAACAATGCATTTATCTGAAAGCGACCAGAATGGGCTACAAGACACGGTAAATATATTTCGGAGCTCGACAATGTCCCAACACCCACAGCAAAGCGGTCAGAGACACCATTTCTACAATTGACGTGGAACTCTTATCCCACGCGCCGTACTTATCAGAATTGTCCTTTTCCGACTACCACTTGTTTCAATCGATGTTTCAAGCACTTTTGCATGCACACTTCGGCAATTACGCAGATGTCGAAAAAATGGCTTCATGATTGGACCATCTCTAAAGATGTACGACTTTTGTGGGACGGCATCCACATATTGCCATAGAGATGAAGAACATGTGTGACTAGCAATGGCGCATACTTTGAATAAACGACTTTGTACTTTTCTCCCACAATCAAGGTGATTTTGTCAGCAAAAGAATAAGAATTATTAACCGCCACAACTGGTATATATAAATCTTTTCAGCTAGTAGATTACTTGTTTCAATTCAGGGTTAGACAATACTTCAAAATTCTGTGTCCGTCTTGGCAAATCGGAAACACCTTACAAATTATTCAGCAGAATTATAGCAATACATATTCAGCCGTAGAAGATGTTGCAGGTAGTTTACGCGCTTCAAGCACGGCAGAACGTCAATCGAATACGAGGACAGGTGACACGATCTTCACTGAACCGAAAAAAGAGGCGAAGTTAGGCGACTTCTTCACGCGGATATTTGATCAACCACGTAGGAAATTACTGTGAATGTGCCATACGGAACAATCGGGGCTGTTTTGAAGATGGTGTACCTGAGTTTTGCGGCCACAATAACATTGATTGTCATTTTCCACTCCCTTACTCGCAGGGTTCTTCCTCTTCTTGAAGATGAAAAATAAGGTGAAAGGTCACCGTTTTGACACTGTTTGTGAATTGTTGCGTCAATTGTTGAAAGTGATTAAGACGCTCCGGAATCGAACTTCTATGGTGTTTTTGAATAGTGGACAAAGCGACTTGCATATCGCTGCACAACGTATGTTTTTGTTTACTATATAGGGTAAACCGTTGTTATTTATAGCATTTCTAAATTCAAAATTCATTTCATTTTGTAGAGTCACGGTATTAGCAAGAGTTCTTCTGTTGCCCATTTTCACGCAGAGTAAAAGCAGAGCTGTTTGAGTCACATGGCGCTGAATTGCAAGGGGGATAATCCTTGGTAATACCATGATACTGAAAAATCCAAAGTTACAAAAATATCAACGTTTAACATATAGGCTTTTATAGTATATCTTATCAGTACAAAAAACCCTTCGGGGAAAAGGAAAAAGCGACGCAAGAATTCTACTCACAAAAAAGCTATATCCATTTTGAGAGTGACTTTCTTTTTGTCACTATGGCGGAAATGTTTTTTTTTTTGTAATAACATTAAGAGACTTAGTATCCTCCCTTCCTCCATAGTGACACAAATAAAGTCACTTGCAAAATGGATATTACTTCTTTCGTGAGTAAACTTCCCTTTACCCCGTAGGGGGTCTTGTACTGATATCACTTAATTTGTAAGGCTGTTGTTTTAAGTGCATAGTCTTCATACAAAAGGTCGATTTTGGACCACAGTAGGCTCCGTATCTCCAAAACGTTAACGCCTGTCAAAACAATACGCATCAATTTGCCTCCACAAAGTCCGCAATCTACCCCCAAAACCTTTTCGTACCAACCATATTTTGCTAAATTAAAGAGACAGACAGAATGACAGAGTCCCTTTTCTATCATTTGTGAAAATTATGTGATTGGTTTAAAAAGAAGTCGTAACCTTTGAACCCCTCCCCCGATTTTGACGTGTGATACACCGTTTGAAAGGTATCGAAGCGCAGATTACGATTCCAGAAGCTTCGACTATCTATATGGTCTGGAGTCAGTGATATTACGAGAAAAGTGAAATTCTATCTTTTTTTTCGAAACGGCCTAATATGTCCCAGGGAGATCAAACCGAACCATTTTTTTTTCTATGTCCTAGGTGTCCTAGTATGGCAAGGACCTTTCAAATGCAAGTTCAAGCATCAAAATTGAGCTTATAGTTATCTATACCCGAAATTAGCTTTATATATGTGAGTGCCGCGAACAGACTTGTTTCTTAGCGTCACTCGAAGAACTACCGTTCCTCGTGATAACTCAGATATGTTCTCGGAACAATTCGATACCAACTTGTATTATCTTCAGCATTATCTGCCTTATTGGCAATCTAAGGTTAACCGAAAATAAGTGAATTACAACAAAATAGAGGTAGATACTAAATTAGCTAACAAATCATGCACGGAAGCTCATTCGAAGGACTGTGCATATGTGTTACCTACTGGCTATAATCTGGCATTCTATATGTATGTTCTATAGGGCCTTTAGCTCATCTCACCGAGATTTTTCCAACGACATTTCAAAAACCCTGTAGTCCTAGAAGTTTCTGAGTTCTAAGATACTGTGGAAATCGATATTCCCATATTTCGGGAACCAATCATCAAATCTGGATTAGCAATACGAGTTTGAACTGGTCCGCCAATATTTTTCTAACGACGCTTCAATCAGCTTCGTAACTCTTGATCTTCCTGAGTTGAAAATTGTCAACAGATTAAAGGACAGAGGCACAAAACGGTTCTATAAATCTTCCTGTCACTTGCTGCTGAAAGGTAAAGAAAGCAAAACTTATTTGTGAATAGTGCTTAATTAATTCATAATTATGAAGTTGAATGCATTATTTTTTTTCGAAAATATCACTCACAGAGCAGAGGACAGCCTATTCTTATCCACATTTATCCTGTCGTGGCCAGGTATCACAGTTTCAGTCCTTCAATAGCCGCTAGGCTATAGAGCACATTTCGTACAGACAACCTATTCCAAAGATACAGTTGTGGTGGACCACGTGTAACGTCAGCCATTGATGATCGATGTATCCTCTAGTTGTGTCGAAGGAGCAGGTTCACCCATCAACCTAATCGCATGCAAATGTTGTTACTGTCACGAGTCGACCTGTATCAGCAAGCACGTCTAGCAGACTACGTTAGAGTAGTTTGTCTATAGGAAGACCGGTGCTCGATGCATCTCTTACCAAACATGACAGAGGCGTTCATTTACGATAGACAAGAACATATGTAAATTGGACCCGCGAGTAGGGGAGGTTAATACTCCTCTGACACTATACAGTGATTCAGTGACAAGTGGTCCACCGTGAAGAAGACTAAAAATTGGCTTGGTCACAAAAGTCTTAGAACCTTTATAATATCGACGAAACGTGGAATGTTCTGGACTAGACTTCATTTCTACGAAGCTTCCAAGATCTTCAAAGGATTATCCGCGAACAATGAACCAAGATTCTAATTTACCTGTTTGTCGTCATTATTTAACACCACATAGTGCCTTTGTAATCTGTGTATTGCTAAACATGGTGATTGTATTCCCTGTTAGTGATAGGGATCGAAGATTTAGTGCACCCTTAGGATCGATTATTGTCTGTGTCAGCCCAGTGGAACATTATTTGTTTCTGTAAAATTGTCACAAATACCCTTTAATTTGTTGGTTTCCATAATTATATGTCGTACATGAGATGCTTATTCGTTATAAGTAACATTTGTGCAACAAAATTTGTCGATTCCAGAATCCAAATAATACAATTGACGCTGATGATTTTAAAAAAAATGGCGCAATCTTTGATTTATAACCCGAAATATTCGAGACACAAAACTGTTCTACATGGACACATTAATGGTCAATGTTTCTTTGTAAAAATAAGACAGTTTGTGTTAATTATATTTCAGGTTAATCCATAAAATATTACCTCTAACATTTTTTTAATCGCTGTGCCACTTGTATCCCTAGGCTTCTGAAGTCATTTGTGCTTTTTCATTCAAGCTCCTTGATGTTCGTTTCTTCCTTAACTTAGAGTAATCAGTGCAAGTAGCTACGTGTAAAGTTACAAGTGTTTTGAATTGAAATGGTGGGTGAGTTTGAAATAGAACGTTTAATTTCAGTTTGACGACTTTCTATGAGATTTCAATTTGTTTCAATTGTTTGCTCTAACATCATTTGCTATTAATTGTCCTTACTCTCAAAAGATATCACAAAGGCTTACTTTGTACAACAAGAAGCTAATTAGACATAGTTCTCCAAGAGGGCTAATTATCTTCAATCACAGTGTATACAAGTTCAAATATTGATGGAATCCCTTGATGTGGTAGCACAAATTATTTTGTTGTTGGCTCTATCAAACACGATAATTATATTTCTTACTCTCTCTCCCTCTCTTTCTTTCTCTCTCTCTCCGTGTCTTATTCGCTCGTTCTCAATTAGTCCTCAACGCAACAGAGAAAGTAAAGGACTTGGAAGTTGGAGCTATACAGGATTCGTTCATTTAGAATCGGTGAACATTATTCACCTTCAAGCTTTACTTCTTTTGTCTATGTGTATAGCTATTATTAACAAAAGAGCATCAGTCATAACTAAAACATTCTCGTAATTAGATTTGCTTAATGTGATTGATCTAACCAACAACGTAATCTACAGATTAATCTAAACAATTACCTCAAACGTGAGTTTCTAATGTAGATTTGTTTCAATTAATAATATATATTTCTTGTATTCAGCCAAAGGTAACAATATCATCACACATTTTTAAGTAGAAACAAATACCTTTTTTTTTTGTAAGTTCAATACGCTGATTACAGAAATGTACTTCGTTTTTTTCCCATCACGTCAGGTTGTTGAACTATGTGCAATATTATAACTCACTATAAACACAGGCCTTGCATGTGTTTTAGAGCATGATATTATTTATGAATAACAGTTGGCAGCATAGACATAAGTGTTTTGTATTGCAAATATAGCCAACAAATGTTCCGTATCTAACGTATATGTTAGAACTGTATAAAAACTTACTAATCGCATATAATAACAATTACTATATGGTTTGTTCGAAACGTTTAATGTTATTTGATTTAATCAACATGTATTTCTTTCATTAAAACTTGGAATTTGCCTGTATACAGGGTAAGTCAAAATGATGTACCCGATTTCATAAATTTATTTTGTGAAATATAATGAACATATCTGAATGTAATACATGTGGTAAGAAGGGTAACTCTCAAAGTTTTTTTCAGTCACATCACAAGTGCTCTATGTGAGCACCTCGCGTAACAGGACACACATCAAGCCGATAGTCTATCTCCTGCCAAACCTTGTGTAGTGTGTCACGGTCAATCTCTGCAATGGCTGCTGTGATGCGGGCGCGAAGGCCACCCAATGTTGTTGGAAGTGGTGGTACGTAAACACGATCCTTTATGAAACCCCACAAAAAGAAATCACACGGGGTCAGATCGGGGGAACGAGGTGGCCAGCGAATGAGAACTCGATCCTCCTGAGATGCACGGCCTATCCAGCGCTGTGGCAATGCCTCATTGAGATGATCCCGAACGCTACCATGGTAATGCGGAGGGGCACCATCCAATTCAAGAATGAAATCTGCACTATCCTCTTCGAGCTGTGGAAGGAGCCATTGTTGCAGCATATCAAGAAAAACATGTCCTGTCACAGTAGGTTCAAGGAAGAAAAAGGGCCCATAAATCTTTTCAGGGGAAATGGCACAAAACACATTCACCTTGGGTGAATCGCGTTGGTGTTCCACAACTGACTGATTATTATCAGTTCCCCAGATCCTTACGTTGTGTCTATTCACATTCCCAGAAAGGTGAAACACCGCTTCATCACTGTAACGTAACCTTTCGGCGAACCCATCCTCTTCCATTAACGTGAGAAAATCAGCACAGAAAGACGCTCGAGCAGCATAATCAGTGTCTCTTAAGGCTTGTAGCAGTTGCAAGCGATAGGATTTCATTTGTAAACGTTTCCGCAGAATTCGCCATACAGTTTTCTGTGGCATTTCAAGTTCCCTCGCTGCCCGGTAGGTAGACTTCTGTGGACTCCGCACAAAACTGGCGCGAACACGTTCCACTGTCTCTTCCTCAGCTGAAGGACGGCCAGTCGATTTTCGCTTACAGATGCAGCCCGTATCTCTGAATTTTTCATACCACGTACGAATGGTTTTTCCAGTAGGTGGGTCTCTGCCATACTTGGTACGGAAATGCCGTTGAACACTCATCACAGAGTTGTTTACATGGTAATCCAGCACACAGAACGATTTCTGCTCTCCAGTCAGCGCCATTTTCGTTAACTGCTTCCAGCGCCGCGTAGCGGTAGAGAATGCAACCACGCGGGACATAAACTAAACTCAACTAAACTTTGAACTTTTGCCTTTCCTTGCGCATAGCTCACATTAAGATATGTTCATTATATTTCACAAAATAAATTTATGAAATCGGGTCCATCATTTTGACTTACCCTGTACATACCATACATTATTTTTCTGATTGTTATACTATAGTTGGATGATAGTTCAGTTTCAGATGTAACAAATGGTAATAAAATGTTGTTTTCGACATTGAATGGACATTACACAACATATTTACAATGGACTATGCAAAATATTGTTTCGCGAAATATTTTTGCACTGTTATTGGAAACGATTCAAGCGAATTGACAGACACAAAGTAAATGAATTATTATTATTTGTATCATTTATATCTGTGACGACTAAACGAAAAGATATCGTATGTTGGCCTTCTGAGCTGAGATTTCACTTCTTGAATCATTTAGGAAGAGAAAGAAGATTAGAACTTTTATAAACTTTTGTCCTCCTTCGTTGGGGTAGGTATACGATGGAGAAGCAATGGCAACGACCATATTTCAGGCACCATCTCGATATTTGTTTAATGGAACTGAAGGACATCCTTGGAAATGTCGGTCAGAATGGTCGGTCGCAGGGTACGAATCTACGTGCCTACCCATTCCCTATGCTAAGTCCTCATCTTTATCGCTTGAATCATGTGCGTTGGGTTGTTCATTTAGAACTACTCTATGAAACACTTTAGGAAATGTCCTAAATGTGTTTTGCAGTAATATGTGTTTTATTTCATGATTTGTAATAGTTTTAAATATATAAATTTACATTTTACTGAACTTATCTCGGAGAGTCTCTAATAATTAATGAACCCTATTATTACGTATTAACGTTAATAGTTATTCAATTGATTTATTATATACTTGAATGTATATAAAATTAATATGTGCTTTGAGAAAATATTTGAACAGAATTGTAAAAAGATTATTTATTATTGAATATTTTACAACAGTGGCAGTCTACCCTGCCAGTGGAATTAGGGTTAACCCGTCCTAAGTCACACGAGACAAATGTTGGTATGGTACGTACAGACTAGGCTCTGACCTACATTTTTTCAATATCCTATCCCCCACCTTATTATGTTCTGAGCCTGAGATATTTAAAGGCAATAAATATAATTAAACTCATTCATTTCACAAATATAGTGGAAGTGTTATTTGTGTATAAATTTGTGGTCAGAACGGGAAAAAATGAAATTAGAATTGACTCAAAATTAACTATATCCTTTACGAAACTTTAAAAATAGAAGAGAATTGTGATTTTGATTGAACGTTACATCAAGCGTTATTTCTCCTGCACTAATAAAACACTATCTAACAAGGCCACCAGACCTTTTTAATGGATATTTCATCAACAGCGTTGGTACAACACCCTTACTTTCAAATGTTTGCGTTTTAAAAAGCGACATAAATCCTTAAAGAATAATATATTCACAGCCCCTGCCAACTATATAACCTTAACAAAAGTACGCTATTATATAACACATGTAATTAGTAGTTCTCGATATAACTTATTATTTATCCGTTAAACTAGGTTTTTGAGTTTAATTTTGTGACTGTGAAACACATTAGGGCTGCAGGCATATATCATTTGCGCACTTTAAAATCAATCAGTTATCACATCACATGAATTGCGGCATTCATTCAGCGGGATGAAACTCAAGTAAAACGTGATTGTATTCCTCTGTTTCCGTGTCCATAATTTTACACAAAATTTGATTTTGAGTGTATATGGAATGTTTAATGTTTTGGTCCAGTGTTTTTTTCAGAGGGGTGATCGCAGATGGGTGTGTAATCCCCCGATAGTGAGTCAATTGCCCCCAATTAAAAACAACAAATTTTGTAACAAAAAGGGTTCGTTCATTGCTCTAGTAGAATTGTTTTTGTTTTTTTTAATAGGACAGTACTCAGTTCTGATTGTTGTTTTCATGAGAGCAAGAAAAAAAACTTCCAAATTGCATGTTTTGCTGAAATTCAATATATGTCTGATGTAGTCTGTTCACACAGTTATAGTATGAAGAGATTACATCACGAAGGTAGGCCTAGTGAAGTTTGGTCAAAATCTTGGAATTTGGAAGTTTTCATGTCGCTCTATCAAAAAAAAAAAAGTAAACGTGACTATTGCTGTTTTTGTAAAAAAAAAAGTACTTTAATTACACCCTCTCACCTTTTTACCCCCTCTCCAATATATAAAATACGCTCTCCATAATGCTTTTTCCTGAACGAAGCAGAGCGTTGGTCCTGTTTTAATGTCTGTTTGTATGAAGATAAGGTCTCAGAAACCTGGCAACGTCGCACACATATGAAGCAGACAACTACCAGGCGTGATGTCGGAAACAACAAAACTCAAACTACGAAAACAATAGAATGTACTTAACTCTTCCTTCATGTTCAGGGGCTTCTTACATCCTTCAGTAACACTAGAATCAAGAGAAACTTCTCTGATAATATACGGTAAATACTGTTGAAAATGCTGTAGAAGCAAATTAAGTTACATAAAAAAAGTGGAATCGTTCTGTAGTTAGAGCTTCAAAACCACTGCACTGAAACATCAGGTGCGATCTCAAAGTTATTCACTTGATCAAAATGTGGTCTTGGAAAGTTGCCTTGCGTTTCGTCCTTTACTACAAAGTAATATGTCGCATCAGATGAAAGGTAGAGAACAGAACTGATATAATAACACTCAAGGATAATTGTTTCTCGAATATATTTTCTCTCAACTATTAAAACTTTCGTTCTTAAGATCGGCAAATGCTGTATGGTACCTACAACTAAGCCCTGACCGAGTACCTTTCAGTATCCTTTATACATACCCTGTTTTTGCCTCAGCTTAAGATGCTTAAAATTCACATATAAAATTCAAATGTCACAATTCCTATTTTGTTTTAATGTTGTTATGAAATATTCCTTTTTAACTGTAAAAACAAGTGGCTACATA
>JAGDQP010014510.1:4012-18849 GCA_022664845.1 Lepisma saccharinum | reverse complement strand
TATATATATATATATATATATATATATATATAATTCTAACGTTATGTTTATCATTATTTATAAGTAGTTTTTTTTTTCATTTCAGCACCTGAAAAAATTGGAAATTATAAAAGTATGCTAATTTTAATCACACACTCGGCAACATTCTAGCTTATTGACAATTCACGTGTTTTTGCTATGTCAATGGTTATGATTTAATAATACGATAATATACTTACAAAATATGATAATTTACTGTGTCATGTAAATTAACTTGCAAAACTTTAATGGAATAAATTATCTTTCCTTACATATACATTAATTTATATAGTTAATATCAAGTTATAGTGTATAATTATTTCACATGATTAAGGTAATTTATTGGCTGTCTTGATTTTCAGCGAATATTGGATTTCGACCCTCGCTTTTGGCAATGAAGTAATTTAATTTAAAATTTGCATTAGATTTATAACTTAGCTCTCAGACAATACATTTGCTGTTATTTGCATAGAGGACACGATGAGTATTAACATAGTGTATGATTTAAATAATAACTATTAAGGTGCGAGTAATATATAAGTATAATCCGGGCCTAAATTGTGAAGGTTTAAATGCTCTTAGCAACTACTGGCTATAATTTTGGCATATTTTAACTGTGAACTTTTAACAATTATAATTTCAATTGAGTGGAATCTAAACTAATCCACAATTAAATCCCAACTACACGCTTACAGAAAGCAAACATGGTAGCCATTCGGCGAACCCCTACAGGGGGTCCGGCGGAATCACTTGTTTGAGTCTATAGTCCCAGTTGATAAAACCTTTATTTCCCTCTTTAAGTCTGAAACAAAAAGACAGTCCAAACAGTGGAAACACTCCTCTTCCGTTAGAGTCAATAAATTTACCTTTGTCTTTTTGAATGAGAAAGTGCTCTTTGCTGTCCTCTATGATAAATGTGGGCTCGTTCTGGCGAGCCTTGTAGCAAAGAAACAATCTTGTAGCAAGTATAAATGACCAGTGAATTCTTCATCTTTGTAGTAACCAATTTCTTCGTCTAGAATAATAATACCGACCAAACATCTCACTGGAATAATGCACACGCCCTCACAGATCCGTATTTTATATATACTTATTTACTTGATAAGAATATCGAAGTGATCTGTTACCCACCAGACTTACCTGATCTTCCCCCGAGTGTAAAATACAATGTGGGGAACGATTTCTGCTCCCTAAGTACCATACGAAATGTCATTTTCTAGTTCCTTAAACAACGTAATGAAAATTACTTCTCAGACGAGTTTGATAGCTAGGTAGAAAGGTAGTATTGGTGTGTAGAAGTAAATTGGATTACGTTAAAACATTCCAATATTAACAACTGTTGTAGATATGGACAACTGGTAAGGATTTTAAGTAAAGCTTAACGAGTGAGTAAGTGAATTGCTATTAACGTTCTAAACGAGCTGGGGAGCTTCTAAGGACGGTAAGGTTTAACGATGAAAGTAGATATATATCAACTACTATTTACATTTTCGTGATTCATTTACAAATCTGATTAATTAATTACCCTATTAGTTCTTCTTTTATTCCGTGTATGTTGCACAAAATATAATTTCAATTGTTTCCGATTTTATACCAAATATCATAGTTTTATAGTATAAGTTAACAGAAGTTTCGCCCATCTGCAGGAAAACTTTTCCATATGCCACATGCTGCCATCTACGAAGATAACAAATTTACCTTTACTTGGGCACGAACGCAGAGCGACATGTTGCCACAAGTATGAAGACCAGGAGTTAAAAAGTGAGCACTGTCGATACATTTCGTTGTTTCAAATAATTAATATTAAGATTTAAACAGTTGTTATGTTGATATCGTTGCATATGAGAGTAACCTACAAGCACGATTTATTTTTATCTCAAGGCACCATCGTTGGACAGCATTACGTGCACAATGAGAATTCTAAATAATACTCTCATGCCATCTGTTGAAAGATTATACATTACGTGTAACTGCGTTTCGGCCTTAGTTGCCCCCTCTAATATTCCTACCTTGCACCCGGGACGCAACTTATGAACACTAATTCATAATTTCGTATGTATCATATCTGGTGAAAAGACCTATTAAAGCCTCATATTTTATCGATACTTTGATACTACGTTTTGCATGTGGAAACAGAGCTGTGAGTTGGACCATTGCTCGAATATATGTATTGTTTGCTGTTCCAGAAATGTATTATCGTTTCTTTATTTGTAACGATATGTCAGAAGTTTCATTAAGTTTTTTTCTTCAGTCGTCTTAGCTCCATAATTAATGTTAATATGATCTTAAGATTATTCGCATGTTCTTCAAGATGTAGATGAAAAATACGAATATTACTATTTCACACCATACTCAATAGGCATTCACCAATTTATAAGTTTTCTGTCTTATATCATTTCTTCCATCATGATACACAGCTTATACTAATTTCGTAATTGTTATAGCTTTATTAATTTTGGTGTTATTCGCAAGGAAATAAAACTGATATAGTTAGCTATATATTCAATAAAGTCTAATTGACTTATAAAGATATTTATGTATTAACAGTCGTCTGTTGTTTTCATCAATTGCGAACCATAATTTGTCTCTCTAGTGTATCAGTAATGCTGATTGTATAGCACAGAAGAAAGTTATATGTGGTTTACATCAAACTGTTCTAGCAATAACATCATTACCAACTAAAACAAAAATGTTACATGACGGAAAAGGACACAATTTTGTAGTACATGTGGCGACGTTGGGCCATTTGCAGCTATTTGGTCAACGGTGTATTTACACAAAATTTATGGTTATATTGCACTAGTGTTTTGGCCAGCGATAGATAGTGAATTAATATTTTTTTAAAAATATTTTCAAATCTTTTTTATTTTCCTTAATCGATGTGTTATATCTTAAAATCTTGGGTATATTTAAAAAAATTGTAGATTCAGTCTAAAGTGCCAATTACGTAATTTATTTTATGTCTCTCAAGATAGTACACGCAAGCGTCAAAGTTAAATTTTCTCTTGTAAGGAATCAACTGTTTATACTTCTATTAGCTAACCATTACCTTTCCAGCATCCATAGAGGTATCTTCTAAGAACATCAGAAGCTTCTATTCTATTAACAAACTCGAAAAACTAGTACCTTTAAGTTAATTTCTAGTAGCGTCATTTATTCATGCAGTTCATGTTTTCAAATTGCATAAAAGGCCTATTACACAATGTACACTAGAGTCTTGATTCATGATAAACCGAAATAAAACTATTATTTTGAAATACAGTACCGTACTACATGATGTTCCATTAAAATGTACCGAATTTCGTAAAAAAAAAAAAAGATGATTTTTCATTTGATAGTGCTCCTGAGCGTTTCTAAGTAATAACCAATAACTAGTGAACTTAAATAATAAATAATTGTACTTTAGCAAATAAATCATATGCAAGTTATTATAATAACTCAACATGAAGAAAGCAGGTGTCTTAAGCCAAAGTTGCCTAAAGGCTGTAAAATCTAAATTAAAATTCAATTCATTATGTAGAAACTTTCAAAGTCCTAAAGTTGTATTTTATTATCTTGAAGGGAGAGGTACTTTTTTGACAAAACGCGACAGTTAAGCTAAATTTATGGCCTTAACGAAAACTTTTTCTTGGTTTAATCCTCAAATCATCCCCGAAGAAGTGTGTGTGGGTGTAAGGTCAGAATCTAGTAAACCTTATCCGAATTTTGACCGAGAAAATATGGTCATCGTAAGTAATAGGTTTGTATTTTAAAAGTTGTTTAGTTTAACATAATTTTGGGCCGCTGTGACTCAATGGTAGAGCGCTCCACTCTGGCGCATGGGGTCGTCGGTTCGATTCTTGCTCATGCTCTGTGAGCTTTGTAGTGGACAAACACCATGTACATGGGTTTTCTTAGGGTTCTCTCGTTTCCTCTCACTTTGTTCATTCCACCACTTCTCTCACCACCATCCTTCCGGTTTGAGCCAAAATGTCCTAAAGATCTAAAAAATTAAAATAAATTTGTATTTTTAACATGTAGTAAACTACAGTATGTTAATCATAATTTTCCGGTTGATGCGAATTTTTGTTTAACTGAACTACCCTCGGTCCCATTAAATTCGGTTAAATGAGACTCTAATGTAGGGCCTATTAAAAGCTTTGTAGTTCCTTTAAGCATTTGAAGAAATATATTGTTCACGTCTTTACTATTATTACTCAATCGTGTTTAATCTTAGTGTTATTTGCTTAAGTACAATCGTTAATTGTTATGAATGATCACTGATCCTATGCTGTACGAGCATTTTGATTGATGATTTTCATGAGCGGTGTTCAAATCTCAGTCGATTTTTCCTGTTTATATTTGAGGGAGAAAGAAAAAGCGTCTCCACAAAATTATCTCTACAACTGCCGTTTAAATGCTCATTTTGCACTACTTTTAGAGAAGGTTATAAACTTATTTCTGTATATATTTTGTCTTTAGCAAGTTCGTTTATTTTGTTTATATGAACAAAGAAATAATGACTTTTTTTATAGTTAATTCAAAATTAATGCATAGTTCTTGAATGTGTTATTAAAGCCAAATGATACACACAAGTCCATTGCATGTTGAACTAATTTCAACAGAGCTCTATCTTCAAGAGCAGCCATAGGAGTTTGATATAAATAGTAAAAAGAACTGGAACCGTATTGCATAAGAGAATGTGACTGAACATCTCAATTCCTGTTCTTGATTGAAGAGCTCTGTTGTAACCAGCGATTACAATGGGAAAGTGTCACTCTGCCCCAAATTCACGCGCACATGTTAAAACAACACTTTACGGTAGAAAGTTTATCGAAACCCAGTAAAACTTTACTTACACACTCCCAAATTCGGCTCCAAACTGAAACTTTTGGCAGAATCCCTGGTTGTCTAAAGAAGTGGTTTTCAACCCCGAGACAGCAAAACTATTGTACTGGTCTTCGGCAAATAATTACATTTAATTATTTAACTACCTATTTTTTTTTAGATTTCGACATTTCGAAATTAAGATTAAAATTTATATTTCTCTTGCAAAATAACTAGAATAAGATGTTCTGTTAGGGTTGCCATCTGTGGGAAATAAATTACCTGCACTGCTATGAGGGATTGCATAAACCACAGCAGATAGAAGCAGACTCCAATAAAGGACAAGAGAGTGGAACTGCAAAGCAAAAACAAGCACACATAAGCAATTATAGTTACTTCATTGCTATGCTGCACTGCACTGGGAACCGCTAAAAATGTTTAAACTACAAATTTTCACAATTTGTAGCACACAAAGCTCCCAGGCAAATATCGGATTGGTATCTTACATTATAGCCCAGAGCCGCTTCTATTCTACTTAAGTATTATAGTGAACATTTATATCTAATTTATTGTGGATGAAGAAGAAGAATATTCTCGTTATACTATTAAGTAGTATAAACGGAGAAAAGTTGTTTTGTATCCTGCTGCAATGAACTTCCGAGTTCCGTAGAGTTACTATTTATTCTTATATTATTAGCTGTCACAATTGTTTATAATATATATGTGAAGTTGAGTTTATATACTAAACTGTTATTAAAATTGCTCCCTCTAATTCTTCACGTCATAAATATATGAGGTTTGAGATATTAGTATCGCTGTGCCAAAGGTATTTGCAGGCACTGCCTCTTCAAGATGCACTATAATTTTAAATGCACCTGAAAAAAATAAATATGGAACAAAATTATCTATTCGTTTAGTATTTGATCCCATTACAAAGGTTCCTCCAACATCCCTGCTAATAACTTGTTTCAGATCTCTAGGAAATCTTGAAATAGTCATTTCAGTTTATGGCTACCAACACTAAGCTTTACAAGAGCATTATACATGAGGTGACAAAATAATACAACCACAGCCCTTTGTTGCTTCACAGAAAACAACAAAGAAATTATTGCATTAAACATAAGGAAATGAGTGCCTAATAACTTCATCTAATACATTTATTTATTAAACAAAACTTTCTACATATTTCTATACAAGTAAATGATATGTTTCTATATTTATAATGCACTTTATTTAACAAAACAATATCCACGTAGTCACACATCAATGCATTGACACCATGTGCATTAAACATTAGTAACTACGTAAAAACAGTGTGGGAATTAACGTCAGGAAATATACTCCTGTGGATCTGTATGTGTACACATTCAGAAACGCATAATATCTGATTAATTCATTTATTTTCTTATCAGTGACATCCCATGCACCCCGCTGTAAAATTTCCTTAATTCGCACACTGCGTATAAATAGAAACTAATGTATCATGTAACCCACAGAAGCCAGTCAAGAAAAGATGACGTTTTCATATAAAAACTCTGTTGCAACCAAGAACACGTGTTAACATATCATAGTTATATCATTTACGTACATAGATAATATTAAGAGCACGTAGACATATCACGATTCAAACATGAGAGAATTATTTATATACATCACATATTTTTTATTTTTGTGCTTTAAATGTTTATGAATATCTTTGAAATCTACAACATATAATATTTACAATGCTATTATATTATTTATTACTAAATAAAAATATTAATATCTTCATAATTTTCTAACTATATATTTGATCATAAAACTATAAAATATAACAAGTCATATTGTCAATTTGTTTTTCTTATCTACCTTCAATGATAGTATTTCATGTAAAATACACACAAAATTGGTTTGATTTTTGTTTTTGTTTGCAAATTCCACAAATAAGGAAATGGAATTTTTGCACAGTAAGAGTGAGAAAGATTCCTTAATATAACATCTGATCCGTAAATAATTAGTACATGAGAGAAATTATTTATTCGAACAAGTATTTAACATAAATAATAACGCAAATGGACCAGTCTAATAATATATTGTAATAGATGTATGTATTGTATTGCAATTGTTTTTAAAAAAAACAAGATTTTTTAATATTTGCTACTATTAAATAAAACATGTCGTTAATACCTTAAATATATTCAATGAGTCAAAATTAAGTATTCATTTTTAAACTTATAAAATTTCAAAATAACTTTATCGTTCATTTTAGATGAAATTTAAATGATTATAAATTTAATATATTTTGATTTTTAATTGATAGTGTAAAACGCTAATCAAAACAAGAGTTGATGACTCATTCATTACGTAGATTTATTTAGAGACGGAAACAATTGCTTACAGCATATGACTCCATTTTTACCTTTGTATTATCATAATATGTGTAATTAAAAGAATAAAATTGGTTTTAATTAAATAAAACATCATTTTTTTTAAATAGATACCTCATTAAATAGCGTGTATGTTACCCGAAACTCTGGCACTGTATAGAATGCCTAGATATTTTATACAGTCCCTCGAATTTTTACTTTTCGATTAAAACACACAACAAAACTAAAGTTATTTGTTTATTGTTTGAGAACCAACTATTTCGCTATAATACTGTATTTGGAACGAAAGATGAATTTTAAAGTAATCACATATAAGAACTGTGTCACATGTATTTTGATTATAATTTCATCCCTTTAGGGACTTACTATTTGTTAAATGAAACTAAATGAAAATTTATTATGTATTAGTTTATAGTTTACTGAAAACGTTAACACTCAGAATGCATTTATAGTTTACGAGAGCAGGTAATAATGAGTTCGTGATGATGAATCAAGTAAGATAAATCACTTGTGTAATAATCACACAAAGATAAATTTGATATGATCTTATAACAATTTCCTAAACAGCATCCGGTGTTGGATCCCAGGTTAACAATTGAAGACTTGTTGACTTTGATAATTCTGACGTTCCATACGTTGGTTTTCCTCTTTTGTTTCTCAAAGTCCTTGTGTATATTTTTAATACTTTACAATTACAAGTGACACAGAGAGCTACAACTATCCCCTGCAAACCATTGGAGACATTAAAGGCCACCCAGAAGAAATTATAATGTGTTAGTTTAGCTGCACAACCAAAGAATGTTACAGCAGATATGAATAAAGTGACTTTCACAAAAAGGTAAAGTTGTAAATATCTCTTCTTACTCATTTTCTCCTTAACCCTTCTATTTACCTGCATACTGACTGTGTATCTAATTACAATCCCGCTTTTGATAAAGTAAATTATGTTAAACAGGAGAAGAAAACAAATAGGAATCGCAAATGCGTATAGAAATGCATCATGGTCAAGGAACCAACAGTTCATCTTCTTCAGCCCTTGCGTGTCATCAAGACCTCCTCTCTCGTGAAGTTGAAGAACGATGGCGCCTGCAAGCAGCACTAAAGGGCTACCCCAACCAAACAAGCTGTATTTCCAGAATGAAGAGTTAATACTTGGATCAGCAGCTGGTATTAGATTCACGTTTTCTCTGAATGTGGAATACATATCATACGTCATCGCAGTCAGCCAGCAGAAGACGGTAAGGCGAATGTAGTGGAGGGAGAAACCAAGAGCTGTACACAATTCAGAATCCTGCAAGAATAAAGATAACATTTTTTTTTCAAATAGTGAATATGCAATCAGTGAGACAGACATTACAAATTATTTTGAGGCAGTGAAACAAATTATAGTTTACGCGAGTAATCGTAACGTTATTTTGAATGCATTAGCTCATTCTTATTCTTATGGTTATTGGTTATACTGCGTTCCTTACAGAAATGCTTTAATTAGAAACATATTTCTTAATAAATGGTTTTTATTTCTTAAGATTCCTTTTTCATTAAAAGGATGTTATTATTTATTTTTGGATACAACTGTAAGAAAAAAACAACCAAAAAGGGAGATATTATTTGGTACATATGTCACAAATGTCGAAACAAAAATCTAATTACAAACCAAACTCTGTAATGGTCCTCTGGTAGAGTATTGTAGGTAGGTAGGTAGGTATTCTGAAGAGTTCTCTAGCCATGGTCATTTATTACTATTTTTGTTCATTGTTGAAAGAGTTTAATTGTTAAAAGGTTGGATATTTATAACAACAAGCTCTTCCAACAATGAACAAAAATCCAATAGAACTTCTGAAATTGTTATAAACCTTCTTTGAAAGTTTGAGCGCCTTATGCTTGAATTTGCAGAGGTAGCATTCACATTTAGTGCAACAAAAATCATTAGAGACATAAGGTGGCAGTGCTGCAATAAAGCATTAGATATCATTGCTTTTCACTAACCTTGAATTCATACTCAGATTGAGGATTAATATATTTTCTTATCAATATCATGAAATTAGCGTTACTCAGAATTAGCTGCAATGCGAAATTTTATGTTTCGTAATTCATTATTACGCTAGTTAAAAATTTATAAAATGAATGTTATGGCGGTTGGCAATCATGTCTATTAAACACAGTTATTCCTTTATTGAAAATTATTTAGTTAATAGATTTGCGTATTCAAAGAAGAAATGTATTTTATGGTTAATTAGTATCCTAGTATTGGAACAAACATCCTCAGTTTTCACGGTAAGCACCATAAAGCAGCTTTAATGAAATAAAATCGGTTACACAAATTCATTGTGGATATGAGAGAGAGAATTCCATTTAACAAATTTCATCACAATGCATGTTCTAAAGGAAGAAGGGAAATAAAAAGATGAAAGGGGGCGTTATGAAGAAAAAATGGTAAAAAAGAAAAGGAAAGAAGGTAATAAAACGAGGTGAGAGTGATCGATTATATGCTTCGCTGCTTACACTTAGCGGAAGAATTTCTCAAACTTGGAAGGATGTTGGAAAGGAGATGGGGGAGAAAGATGGCCTTCCTGTTGAATGACGTTTCTTAACAACCTTTTTCTCTCTTCAGAACTTCTTCAGTGACATTAAGGTCAGAGAATGCATCTACGAGAAAAGCACCGCCTTGCAGAAAATAGGAACAAGAAGACAGGAGCCACAATTGACAGACGAAAGATTTCTTTTTAGAGCTCCAATCCTTTTTCAGCTGAAGGTACTCTACTAACCTATTAAACACAATTTTTTATATATTTGGTCTTCTAACTATGAATACAGGGGAGTTTTTTTTATAGCCAAGCAGATAGGGTTACAATCATGCTCAATGTGGATGTTCTTACTGGTGTTATTGCTTTTTAATGGACACTTTCAAAACACAATGGCCCTCTCTTACATTAACTGTCCCCACCTGTCTTTCAGGATGTTTGTAAAGTATACTAGTTTATAAACCAAATCATACAGAGATAACTTCATACGGATTTGATATCATCAATATCTATGTAACTGACTATCTTTAATTGTGTGACCCTGAAACTGGAGGGTTCTTGGTTACCTTGCTCCACATTGACCATTCAGGCTAGTGCTTCAACACAGCAGGTACACAATATATAGTTTCCATGGTAACTAGATTCTTATTACAGATACTATTGAAAGAGCTTATGAATCCCTTGAACAAATTCAAACCAAAACTTGCTTAACACTTTGATACGGTAAAGTTCTTGATGTTCTAATCATATGAAAGAATCAGTACCAATAACCAATATCGAAAAGAAAGGAGGTGGGAAAATTATGGACATCTTGATATATTGAATTCAGGAAAGAAAAATTAATAAATAATAATATTTTATGACAGTATAATTCTAACAATCTGGTTTGTCCAACATTAATAATTGTTCCATAACATACAGAAAATAGAGTAAAAAAAGTTATGATAGATAAATATATCATAGTGCAATTAAAAGCGACATCTACTAGTAAATAAAAATGCCATTAATACCTTTAACATATTTAATCCAGCGTTTGGAGCTTTCCTGGAATGCTTTCAATAATGATGCTTTATTTCGAGTTTAAATTATTCTCGATGAACTATGTGCTCCTAAATAGTAGCTAACAATGGACAATAGATAAATATTGTTCTTTCAGAAAATTGTTTTGCATTTATTTTCAGCAAGTACACCAAGCTCGTTAGTGTCAATCGTATGCTTCAGAAACAACAGAAAGTATCAAAAAATACCCATTTTTCCTATAAAAATGTAGATGAGAGTATGTGAACGGGCAAATAGTATGTGAAAGGGTCTTCGCGTGAGTTGATTGAACAAAGCTTGGACATCTTTCTATCTTTTATTTTGTAGTTTACGACTGTTGAAGCTTCTGTATGAAATATGTCATCTGCATTATAAGTAGGAATGCCATTCCTCATTTTTGTGATAAAAGTTGAAATCTATTCAGATAACAATTCAGTTAAGTTTGGTTAAGAAAATCAATGGAGAGAAATTATCGAGGTTTATATTTAAACATTAGGACTTTAGCTTGATCTGAAATTTCAAGTCCCTCAGAGAAAAAAACCGTCGAAGTTAAAACTTTGACAGATAATAATTTACAAAAAAACGAGTGTATTTCTTAGGTGCAGAGGAGGTTTCGTCTTCTACTAAACTTCTCTCCATTGCTTTCACTCTTTGAACCTTAATGGTGTTAAACTGTAATTTATACGAATTGTCCTACTTGACAGAGTAACGAATAAATGTTGGTCTAGTACCTCCCCGATAACCAATCCCAGTTAAAGACAGATGGAAGAGATTCCGGAATGTCTCTCCTTCTGGTTTGTCCAAAATGTTGAATAAATTTCACATGTTCTTCTTCTCTACTGGATTGACGGGACTAAATATAATAGCTCTTTTATAAGGATAGTACAAAAGAATACTTTGTTTCATTTGGACAGTTTTGGAAACAGATATACTCTCTCAACTTTCCAGTCAAAATGTTGCCATAATGTTTTAACCGAAAGGACAATTATATAAGTATTAGTATTAGTATAGCATTATTGTTGTTTTAGGCAGTTGACAACTGTCTAAACAATGCACTTGTATTTTTATATTTTTAAAGAAAGGAGATAGTCTCTGGGGGGATAGACTCCGCACTGGTGGATTAAACAATGTGGAGAAGAAGAGGGAAATTGTTCTTAGTGACAGGAGAATAACCACTAGACTTCTAGCTGTTCATCTTGATATCGGTAAAGAAACGATCAGTTAATCATAAAAAAATAGATTTGCAGAAGATGAAGATTTATATCAGATATGAGATTCACTAGTGGATTTAATTTCAGAGAGACCCAAGTCGGAAACGCTGTCTGTGAAAATGTTTCTAACTTTGAGCAAGAACTATGTTCTCAAACATGCGCTATAGACACGAGTTTTGATCCCCTCCCTCAGACTATTTTTTCTCAAAAGTGAAATTGTATTGAAAGCGAAGCGTTTAAGCAACATTGTGGGCATCCAACGCGCTGTTAGAGAGACACGTTAGAGAGACACCACACATAGCACTGTTTCTTGATTTAAGGTTGAAATTATCTTGATTTTGCCTTGTTAGGTTTGACGTGATAAGATAAATATATTTCAAGCTTGATACAACTTTGATTTTTGATAGATAAAAGACGCTTGATGTAACAACCCAATTTGAATCCCGTTGATCCCTTTTATAAACAAGGCACTTCGTGTTTTGAAAAATGAAGCATGATTCAAGCTTGACCCAACATTTGCTTGACAGGACAAGCTTGTTTTTATCTAGTTGGTTTGACATTTTAAGGCCAAAACAAGCTTGATTCAAGCTGATTTTGCTATGTGGGGCTGAAAAAGGTATTCGTTAAGACATCGGAACATCTTTTGTGACTCTTCTGCATTATTGTTCAGTAAATCTTCAATGCAGATTACGTACAAAAATATGTATTCTCCAATATAAGGATATCTATTTACTTTTCGGTAGATATTGTATTTTCCAGCTGGAAAAATACAAGTTAAGATACAACTTTATGTTTATTTCTTATCTTAAGATTTATCCGATATCTTAAACCTTCATATAGGTATTTAGTCAAGCTTTTATTGTAATTCCATTGAACAATATTATAAAGAATTCCAAATAATATTTTAAGTGAAAATGCTCAAATTCATCTCTTTGTTTGGAGGATCCTCTTTACTTTTCGTATCAAAAGACCTTCATCACTTGATCTTGAAAAAGAACAAAAAAGACACTCTAGAACATTTCACTATATGTGTGCATTAACCTTAATTCAATTACATCAGCAGCTCTTTGATTCCAAAGCTTTACACTTTTCTCACTCAGGCTTCCTCCCTCGAGATACTTTCTTTTACAGAAATTGCTCTTTCATCACGCAATTCCATTTGATTTCTCCTCTCTTTAAGAAGATAAAAGCAATGTATTTAGCTTCTCTTTCTATTCTTTTCTTCATTTGGAGTAATTGCAAGGACGCGTAGATATCCCCAACTATTGAGTTCGCTTCTTTCTCTTCGTGAATATGAACCTCGAGTCTCCCATCATTAAAACCAGTTAAAAGTTTTAGCTTGGAATACAGGGTGTGGCAGAGAAAATGTTTTCATTAAAAAAAACACACAATCTTTATGGGCCTAACAATTGAAATTTTCAACAAATACATATGATCATGTATGTATAATAGAGAACTATGTAGATGCGATACACATTAACACCTATGTCGTAATATAACTTTGGGATGTGATAGTTTTGAAACAGTTGAAGGAATGAAAACCAAATGCCTACAGACAATGTGCCGTTATGTTGGAAAATATGATCCTCATGGTCGTAACATGAAGTGCACAATAAAGTTTTAAATACATTAACAAAAAATGAAATCCCAATTTAAAGAAGGCGTAATTCTAGGTGAAAGTGACCCTCTCCAGGTCAATTCCACATGTCATTTTGTCGTACAGGAGTAGAGATATGTCAAAATTGACTTCATCATCGGGTTTCTTGGAACATTTCAACACAGATTGATATATCACATAACCTATTTCCCATTTTAAAAAAATGAGGCATAGTCAATAAAACCGCTATCAAGATGGCGGTCATTGGCGTCATGGCTTTCAGCATGTATCATCTCCAGTCCAATATCATTAGTGAACATTTGATTTCAACATATATTAGAGTCTATAAGTGAGAAGGCGTTTTTCGAACTCTGTATTCGATTTACTTGCTCTCTAGGTTCCATTTTTCTCGGATTCCCTTGTCATTTTTTGTTGACGCTAGCACCTATAATTTTAGCTGTAAAGGTTTACCTAGGTACTGTTCCTACATATGAATTGTAATCAAAATTAGGCTCTGATACATGAGGAGTGTTCCTTGTGATTTTTTAGTTTGTTCGTGGCATATGATGCCCAGTTGAACATGATTTGGTGCCTTGCAACTTTCTTTTTTTTTCCCAATGATAAACAATAATCTAAGAGAGCGTTAGGTTACATTGAATTGAATTTATTTAAATTTATTTAACTTTGTACATAAGAAGTTTCCATGAGTTTGTCACAATCGTTTTAGACTTGCTGCAGACTTGGTCAAGCGATCACTTCGCACACCAAATCACAAATTCACATTCTTAATGAACACCGCACGAAAAGCGATCCAGTTTCCGACAAGATTTGCCCGTAAAGAAAATTAAAATGTTCTGGGGTTCCAAAGACGACTTGGAATTGGAGAAAACCATGCTTTCTGTGTTTATTTATGAAGCCTCAAACATTGTGCGATATAAATGCTCAATTTGGAATAAGGTTGTCAGTTGTTTAAATTGACTAGCTCTGCTTGTCACAAATAGCAATATAATTAAATTTATTTAACTTTCAGTTGGCTAACTTACAAATATGGTTAGGAAATATTTCCACTTAAGATTTAGCAACACCGGTTGGCAAATATCTCTTGCTTCTTTTTATTTCATTCTTTCAAATCATTATGCTTTGCTCACTACAGAGATGAGAATAATCGGTTACCTCAGTAAGGAAAACACCGTATCTCACTTTCTCCCTGTCTGTATGTTTCTCTATATCTCTCTTTCTTTCTTTCTTTCTTTCTTTCTTTCTTTCTTTCTTTCTTTCT
>JAGDQP010014509.1:22566-35420 GCA_022664845.1 Lepisma saccharinum | reverse complement strand
TGTCTCGTCTCGTTTTCTATGGCCATTTATCTTTTTCTTCTCGTTTTATAGCCATTTCTGTCTCGTCTCGTCTCATAGCAACATTAATGTTCAATAAGGAATAACCGCTCATTATAGAGATCGACGGTGAATGAAAATATGTAAAGGCAAATATTTTAATGACTAAGTATTAATAATAACTCGCCTAAAAGCAGAGGTGGAAAAAGAGATCAGTCATGCAAACCCATTCCATCTGGGATTTACCCCTTTAGTTCTTGATCCATTCGTGATTCATGCTTTTTTCTTTTTTTGTCTAAATCAGAAATTAATCAGAAAAGGAATGCAAACCAGAATTTATACGAAAAATTTACAAACACGTTTCATTTCGTGCTCTAAAAATTATTTTCCTATTGAGGATTTATTTCTGAATGTATACTCTGTGCAATACAATATGTCTTCGTGTCGGAGAGAATGCTGTGCGAGCAGGGGTAGGGAATAAAGTATTTCCAAATTCTTTTCTTCTCTCCCTTCCATTCTAAGGAATTTTTCTCCACTACTTCTTTTGATATTAATCTATACTTTTAAAAAAAATCCCTTTCCTCTCAAAAGAGGGAAATATATATATAACAACTACCCAATTTGATATATTGACGCATTCTTCAGTAGTCGTAATCTTTCTTTTTCTACCCCGGTTCTGCTTTCCTTTTTTTTAAAAAAAAGAAAAAGAAAATGGAGTTTTTCTTAGGATATTGAAGAAAAGATTAGGAAGACATGTTCGAGAAATGTATTAGAATTTTATTGAAATTGATTGCATGGTATAGAAAACTCAATGAACGCGGCTGTTTTTTTTTAGCAAATATATATATTTTGCTGTGAAAGGAATTTATATCTTTTTCTTTTCATTTTTTTAAATAAAGCCAGGTTGTTAATCTCATAAAAAGAACTTGCTTATATAAATTATTACACTTTAAATCTTCAAAACTGTAATTATTCTGAAATTATCAGGTATTAAGAGAAGACAGTGTGTCTAGTTTCAAACGAAGCATTATAGATGGAGCAAATGAAGTCAAGGAATATTTTTATTTTATTACGTTTTATTTAGCTAATATATTTGTTTTTTTGTTTTATTTTATTGAGAGTGAATACAGCAGATGTATGCTTTAATAATAGTGTTCATACATCTATTGACTTCATACATGATATTAATTTCAGACAAGTATTTTATAAACGAATACCGAAGATAAAATTATGTAACAGTAATGTATGTTATTCTAAACTTATATTCATCAGATTGCTGGACGCTCTGCATTTCATCATTACGTACGTTTAAGCTATCATAGTAATAGTATCTATCTCGTTGAAGACTCCTAGATTTGGAAAATTAATTAATGTCTCCAAAGCATATTTTCAATATGATAACTAAATAAGCTTTGTTAATTAAAAAGATAATTGAAAACTAACATTTGTTACTGTTTTCCCATCGATGATATTTTGACGGAATTTTTTTTTATAGTGTATTTTGTCAATAATTACGGAATAAGTTAAAAAAAAATACATGTCTAACGAATGACATTCTCGAGCAAGTACTTTTTCGAGGAAAGAGAATGGAAAGATAGCGGCTAGAGGCATTGCGTATAGGTACAATATCAACTTTCGTCAGACCAGCTGGAAATGTTGCCAGTATGGTCGGCAACAGGGGCTTGAATCCGCGGACCTCCTCAGCACCGATCTAAACACCGCTACCTTAATCACTTCACCTAGTAGAATTGATTCTAAGAATGTCTCATTCTCGTATCAAATAAGGGTAGTTTTTCTGAAAATATTAGGATATTCTGGGCTGAAATTCCAGGAATATCTCTCAAGTATTGTGAGAATCTCTCAAAAAGGTTAACCATGATACAAATATCTGAAAAATATTTGAAACAACCCATGAAATATCCACAGAATATGTACTCATCCCCTAATTGAGAATTTCGTAGAATTATCTGCGCATATGTAAATGACGGGAATATTGTAGGATTTTGCAGAGATAATTTAATGCCCCGTCAGGCATATCCCTAAAATATACATATATATGTTATATAGGCCCTACTCCATTAAATGTTCTTATGGAGAGGAAAGGTAGACTTTATGAATGAGTCATGAAAGAGACTTGGAGACTTACGAAATGTGAACTTGTAGAAGAACGTGATGTATTACAAGCCGTATACAAACGGTTCGAGAAAAGGAAATACAGGAAAAGTAGATAAAAAATTACAAAATAGTGCAAACAAAAAAATAAAAAAAAATATAACTGGTTAGGACATTTGATTAAATATTGAATTGTGTTAAATATATGATTGAAGGGAAACAAAGAAGACAAAAGAAACCAATGCAATTTATAATTTATATTTTAAAAAGTACAGGCTTAGAGAAAGAGGAAACTCTTAAGAATGTCTTTGTATTCCTGCAGGAGCACAAAGTTTCGAACCTTGTTAAATGAGTATCCTACTTGTAATGCAACGTGCTTAGCTACAGAGTATCGCCAGGCAGTATAACCACTTAGAATAGAGCGTATTTCCTCTACCGTTAAGTATAAACAGGAACTTTTGCTTTTATTATTATACTGTTTGACTCAACAGCCTCATATGTAGCCTTCGAGTGTGAGGTG
Source organism: Lepisma saccharinum (assembly GCA_022664845.1). NCBI lineage: Eukaryota > Metazoa > Arthropoda > Insecta > Zygentoma > Lepismatidae > Lepisma > Lepisma saccharinum. The sequence goes on along the minus strand of JAGDQP010014509.1, from coordinate 32,791 downwards.
ACACTCGTTCAAGGAGGTGGCACGTTGTCATAGCAACGACTATTCCCAACGCCACTTTTACTGGCTTTCGAAATCGGAATCGGATATTTCTAAATTCAAGTAGCTCCACAACGCATCAACGCCGAAATTTGGAAGATTGTGCGTGCCTTTGCTTCTAAGATGCGTCTGCAAAGTTTCTCGCTGTAGTCTAAAATTACGAATATGAAATATCTGGATGACGCATTACCTGTATCTGGTGAAAAAAACAACCGAAAGATGGATTTCTAGATGGCGTATGAAACACAGAATACCCAAAATCCAGATGGTAGATATCCACTTTCATTTGCTATCCAGATTTTTATCCGTCATTGAATATTTGCCATCTGGATATCCATAATCCGATTTTATATCCGTTAAGCAAATACCCGGATGAATAGACATCTGGTATCCGGATAATGAAGAAAATACACGACGGTAGTGCTGCCATCTATGTTTAGATTTCGCTGTTTTAATTTAATGTTTCTTATTTGTCCGGAAAAATGAAAATAAAATAAAAACACCGCGAAAGAAAAGGCGAACAGTGTATCGATTAAACGCGACAGATTATGTAAGAGTACTAACCATGAAGATAAATATGAAACGCTAACTTTCCTTCTACAGAAACGTCAATAGCTTTTAATGTTCCACACCTCCTAAACTTCTCGGCACAGAAAAGAGCTCTTTTTTTTTAAAGCAGCCGATTTTTTTTATTCATTTCTCTACTCTACAGATGACTGACAGTAGGAGGATATTATAACTAGATTCCTGAAAGCGTGGATGTGTGGCAGTTTTGTAGTCTATCAAATTCCGTGACAGGAGAAGTTTACTATACATAACAAATCACCCATCACCGGACGTTTATAATACAGGCATAGATATACGTATATACAGGAAGATACCCCCCACCTTCACACACACACACACACACACACACACTCACACAGTACATAGAGAGAGAGAGAGAGAGAGAGTTTCTCAGGTCGTTTTTTGCACGTTTTCTAAAATTTATTGGTTACACTTCATCATATCTATATATTACGTATATTATTCTATAGATTGACTGTGAGATAAGAACGGACGTAATAGGAATAACTTTAACCAAAAAGGCAAGGGCATAAGATCGATTACCAGGATAGTATGTGGATGTGTGGAAATCAAATTCTGAAGAAAGAAAAAAAATAGGGAAAAGGTTATCTCATATATATAAAGAGAAATGCATGATTACTTCCTGAATTTCAGAACAATTTTTATTTTTATTAACATGGATACGAAATGTAAGTTATACGATATTTTAAGACCTTTTATTTTCTTTTAGAAAAAGAAAGGGAGAAAAATCAAATCGTTATAGTTTACCTATAAGTAAAGAATTCTTCTATTATTCACTTTATAGGTTATCAATTTTAATTAGCAAAAATTCAATGAATGATACGGCATATAGGATAGCTCCTTATAAAAGAAAGATCTTTTATTTCTGAGGAAACTGTAAAAAAATATTTCTTTTAAAAATACATTTTATTCTTATTAAACACTAAAACTGATCGTAATGGTAAAATATTGAATGGCACATCACACTATCTGTTCTAAGGTCTTTAGTTCGCGTATGCATTCACTGCACAAACACGGCATTGTACACTCTATTTCATAGAAATTTGCGGACGGGATATTTTTTTCTAATGTTCAAGAAATTGCACGAAATGTAGATTTAAATAAAAAAAATCACACATTTTGGTTGTAACGTAATATATTGACCCAAAGTTGTCACAATTTTTGGGGGCAAGGTTTCGTATTTCGAAAATTTAGCCAGCAGTCATTTTCCATGAATCTGAGTCTACATCTCTTTAATATCTCAAGTTAATAAGTTCCACTTGCAATCACTTGAGTTAAATAACACGCTTCTAGTCGAATTCTGTCAACTTCCACTTAAAAAAAAAAACTTTTGCGCCAATCAGAACACAATTTAATTGTAGACCCTACTTACTATAATAGACCTCTATACAGTAATTATTAAGTCGGTATGCAGGAAAGTGACATTTTTATATTTTATTTTTCTCTTTTTGTAACACAGTGTAAAATAATTCGTAACATGTTCTTTTAAACAATAGATGGGATAGTCAACGTTCATCTTTGTGCTGTATGATACGGATTTTATGTCTGAAGCATGATCATGTATCTACAAAACACTCTTATTACAATAATAACCTTTAACAATAGTCTTGTATTATTATCTTTAATAAGAAGTAAAATAAGAATTTAGTAAAGACGGATTTTGATTAAACCGTAACAAGTTATTGTTTAATTATTCTTAAATTTGTCTTTAATACATGGCTTCACCATGACTATATTGAAAAAAAAAAAATACGCTGAGATATCAACATCTGAGACACATCTTTATCTTGGGTATAACATAATATAGCTTGGCTAATTAAAGAGGAAACCTAGTTAACACAATTATTACTGCAATTTCATTCTTTTCGTATTAAGGTTAATGTAAAACAAAGATCTCTAACGGTAGATGGAAGCACTACCTCACTATACCTCTAATATATTTTAATCGTTTCCAGGAAATTACAATGTGCTCCTACAAATTCAAGCCTAGAAAGTTTATAACAATTTCAAGAGTTCTATCCGCGCCGATTTTTTAATTTTCATTTTTGTTCATTGTTGAAATCGCTTGATCTTTGTTGTGAATATAAAAATGAAGCTCTTTCAACAATGAACAAAAAATAAAATTAAAAATAGGCATTAGTTGAACTCTTGTATTGGTAATAAACTTTCTTCCCTGAAACTCTCTAGGTTTGAATTTGTAGGAGCAGCATTGAAATTTCGTGCAACGATAAAAAATACATTATACATATACGGAGGTAAGTGCTGCCATCTTTTGTTGGAGATTGTTGCTTTACATTAACCTTAAGTATCAACGTTGAAAATGATCAATATAAGGAATCCCGCCAAATACGTCCACAAATGTGAGATTAGGGTGGTCTTTCTTTTAGTCTTCAAGTGCAGAGTTCGGTTTCCTAAGTCAATCCGTAGTTACACAGTTTAGATTAGAAAATACTTCACATAATATATATATTATATCGTAATAATAATATCGAAAGTCGGAAATTTCCGAGGCTTAGAAAAGTCGAGAATCAAAAACGTCGCAGAAGTCGGGAGAGAAACCACTCGAGAGCCCGGAATTCGTAAAACATTGGGAAGTTACTGGGATTTACAATTCCTGAGGCTTCAACAAGTCTCGAGCTACAGAAAATTTCTCAGACCGCGGGAAATCTCGATAGACCAGAATTCTCAAGACGTTCAAAAAGATTATACTGGTTAATAACATTATAGTCAAGTCGGAAATGATATTTTCGTTGCTACAGAGAGCATAACTAGTCAAAACAATTTACTTTCTACCATTTTGCTGTACTATTTTCTATCCCTGGCTGGATTTGTAGTTTAGTTTGTAAGTGTTCTGACAGGAATATTTCAACATACCAACGATAATAACTCAATGCCCGATATATGCGTAGTTTCAGTGCTGGAAAAGTAAACAGTTACTCAAGTGATGTTTATTTCTGTACTAATTTAAAAAAAATAACAACGCTGTAATTTTGTTCTTACATGAAAAATGATGTCCATAAATGAATGTTAAAAGGCATTAACCTTGATCTAAGTGACGAAAAAGCGTGTAAATTTATGTAAGCCTTCAAATCCAATCCTTTTTGAAAAGCGTTTATACATGTGTTGTTTATTTCTTCTTCTTTATAGTTTTATATAAATTGATACACGTTGCTCTAATTATTTACGATTTATTAGACATTGTACATCGTAAAAACGTCGGTTATGGCGTACACTGAGAGACTTAAACACATATTATGTCTAAATTAATGATAGCCGCAGTGTTGCTGTGACATATGGACATTTAAATACTTACATGATAAAAAAAAAAACAGTAGACACGGAAAACAAATTAATTTACATGGCGAAAATAAATATAAATTTTGTTACACTAGTTTATAACATCAAGTTGTCTTTTTTTTTTCGTTACCTTAAATTGTCATCGCTTTCTGCTATAATTTAATAAAAAAAACAACTAATTTTTAAAACAGAAGTCATACTTCAATTTCTCGTAGGTATATTAGTTTCTACCCTTTCCCCCCATTAAAAGTAGCTTTAATGATATCTATAAATGAGTATATTTGTTGCGTTTGGTATAGAACATAAAAGCTCAATGTTATAACCTTAGGCTATTTAAATCAAAAGGCTATTTAAATCTATATAAGTCAGAAGAAAGAGTGAATACCATGATGACTTCGGAAATTGGCCCCAAGTCATGACTTCAACCAATAAAATAACTATTAGGAACAAATTTCGCAAAGCATGGTGGGATTGATTTGTCTTTCTTTGATGGATTGATTTGTCTTTCCGTGAACGATATAGCTGCGATCTATCATTTTGTGTAAGCTTCATTGTAGTTTTCGGATACGTCTGTTGCATTAAATTTGTTCATTTATGTCCCTTAGGTATCTTTGACTCAGGCCGCGAAAGAGTAGGGGAGAGGAAGAGGAAGGTAGCGGCCAGGGTCATACTTAAGGTGCTATCTAGGCATTCGCCTGGTGAAACTGAGGGGAAACCCTGAAACTTCAGCTAGGATGATCAGTGCTGGGATTTGAACCCATTGCCGATCCAAAGGATCTACCGCACAGACCACGACCCCATGGTATGTAGACCCCATGAAATGTGTGGGTAGAATAATACCATAGACCTCATAGACTTAGCACGCTTCCCCATTTCAGTCTGCGTTAAAACTATAATTTAGTTCAGAGCACGTGATTTTGAATTCATCCGCTAGTAAGCTCTGGCATAGACGTCATATTCTATTATGAGGTCTATGCCAGAGTTATCTAGCGGATGAATTCAAAATCACGTGCGCTGAACAAAAAAAAAAACACATTAGTTTTAACGCAGACTAAAATGGGGATGCGTGCTAAGTCTATCTATTATGAGGTCTATGATAATACGTAGTTGTTAAAAATAACACAATGGTTGAGTGAGTGTGTTTAATTTTATTTCACCATGTGTAGCGGGCTACAGCAAGAGGTCACGAATAATTATTGTTTTTAGAGGTTCATGATTTGTAAAAGGTTGGGAACCTCTTATCTAAGCCTATAGCGTGCTTTTCCAGGTATATTCAAATATTTTCTTGCGTATTTGGTCCAGTAAAACTGGGAATAAGATCTATATGTTGATTTAAAATTAAAAAAAAAAAAGAGATTGACATGAATGAATATACACCTCGAAGAAATTCTAATCACAAAAACTGTGATACTAAAGGAATATTAAACGGCAATAAATCTAAACCATGTTTTCTTCTTATTGAAAAAAAAAAACATGGCAAAGATCATTTTTAAAATAAACAGTATAATGAACACACACACATGAATACACACTGATAAAGAAACTAAAAAAAAAAAAAGAGGCCGGGTTGTATTCCTTTTCATTAACCCGAGGGTCAAAAGATCACGTCACCCCAATACGATAAAGAAACGAATTTGATCAAGGCATAATCAGAATGGGAAAAAAAACTAAAAACATATTTTTTTTAAAAAAAAAAGAAGAAAGAAATATGATAAAATATGAAAATAAAACTAATCATAACTTCTTAATGACGTGTATCAAAAGTGACGCATAGCTTTTTATAGGTCTGCTGGCGTGAGTGTATTAGCAGAGCAATTAATTTAACTGATTATGTCATTTCCAAAAGAGGGAGATTAGAAACTTCTTTTTCTTTCTTTCATTTCTGTTATCTCTGACGGATGTGTGTGTTTGTGTAATTTAAATAAAATTAAAGCTTCATTTTAATAACAACAAACAAAACATAAATTAAAAATTACTGATTAATAATAAGACGTTATGTTGTAACTTTCAGTGAGACTTGAAATTAAACTATAAACAACGAAAAAAAAGAGTGCTTAGTTATGAACTTATATGTAATTTTGATTCTATTTTTTTTTCAAACTCTTTTGAAATATAAAATATAAGTCACATGTCAAGAGTTTATCGAAATACTGTGCTATATTGATTGAGGGTGGATAAAAACAATAAATTAAAATAAAGTAATGACTAAGGGATAATTTCGTATTCTTTCATGAGATATGCTGCTAAATTCTCTATTTTGTTCAAAGCGGTAGATCCTTATTCTAAGATTGATTTTCTTTCTATTGTAGTATGGTCTTCCTTTTCTCGTCTAATATTAAAATCTCATCTGTTAATTCTTGAGGACCATTCCACAGAAAATTAAACAAAATTGCCCCATAGGTGGCATAACAAAAAAAGGGTTCTAGTGAGGCACTTAAAAAAAACGATTAAAATTGCCAATACATAATCCCTCCTCCCGACACACATACACAAAAGATAACACAAGCATAGCCAGTGTAATAAATGTGACTTTGTGAATTGAAATGTACATGGAAAAGTCGATGTTCAAATGAAACGTCCTGCACGTGACGTTTACTCTAGATTCTAGAACTAATTTGAGATCACACACAACTTACCGTATGTACTATTATTTGGCTAAATTTCACCCAATACCGTTGATATTTGAGTAACTCAAGTCACCGTTAGTTATCTCTTTATGTTTTTACTTTACAAAGTAAAAATATTTAAAAAATAATAATAATAATGTCCCACACGTTACCCGTTAACGTCTCCTACGTCATGGTGGAATGACACTTGAACATTTTAAAATTTATCATTTTTTTGTTGCTTGATTCTAATTCTCTCTCTCTCGCTCTCTCTCTCTCTCTCTCTCTCTCTCTCTCTCTCTCTGTGTGTGTGTGTGCGCATGTGTTTATAACTGATTTTTTTGGCCGAAGGAGGGTAAATTTGTAACCGTAGCTTCGGCTCGTCCCACTAGAATATGCAATGCTTTTTAAAATCCACAAACATTAATGTCCCAGCCCGGGTTCGAACCCGAAACATCTTGGACGCTAGTGTGTCAGATCTCAAGACCGCCCAGGTTTGCTCTGTATATCTGTCATTCTGTATGTCTATATGCATCAGTACAAGAACCCCTTCGGAGTTAAGGGAAGAGTGACGCAAGAATTTTACTCACAAAAGAAGTGATATCCATTTTGCGAGTGACTTTCTTTGTGCTACTATGGCGGAATTGTTTCCTTTATAATAAAATTAAGAGATTTAGTATCCTCCCTTCCCCCATAGTGACACAAAGACAGTCACTCGCAAAAAGGGATATCACTTCTTTTGTGAGTAGAATTCTTTCGTCACTCTTCCCTTTACCCCGACGGGGTTCTTGTACTGATATCACTTATTTTGTAAGTCAGCATATTAAAAAAAAAGTGCATAGTCTTCATACAAAAGGTCGATCTGGACCATGGTAGGAACCGTATCTATAAAACAGTAACTCCTATAAACAAATAAGCATCAATTTGCCTCTACGAGGCAAAAGTAAAAAGACAGACAGAATGACAGAGGCCCTTTTCCATCATTTTTGGGAAAAGTATGTGATTGAGCTTAAAAATCATAACTTTTGAACCCCTTCACCAAATTTGACGTGTGATACACCGTTTGAAAGGTATTGAAGCGTAGATTACGATTGCGGAGGTTTCGGTCGCCTATATGATCTAGGGTCAGTGCTATCTCCAGATATGTGAAATTCTGAATTTAGTTTCGAACCGCCGTAGGGGATCCCAGGGAGGTCCTACCGACTCAATTTTTTTTCTGTGCCTTAGTATGACAAAGAATTTTCAAATGCAAGTTCAAGCATTAAAATCGGGCTTATAGTTCGCTAGATCCGATTTTAACTTCATATATATGAGTGAGTGCCGCTAACAGACTTATTTCTTAGCGTCACTCGAAGGACTACCGTTCTTGGTGTCCGTCAGTTTGTCTCCCTCCAAATCCCTCCAAATCAACATCGCTGAATTAATCTTTTCCCCAAACTTTTCATAACTTACCACAGAAGATCGTAGACCAGTGATAGATAGATAATACGTTTCTGACATTGGAGCAAGATCAGTCAGTATGAGCACGTAAAACGGAGCAATATTGTCGCATAACGCTAGGAGCTTTGGATATTTTTAGAAAAGAGCTCAACTTTTCTAAGGGATGAAGTTACAGGGTACTAAATCTGCCGACCGTTATCTTAAACTATTCTTAGTTTCAAAATTTTGACCGTGAGAGACGTTTTAACCCCACAAACACTATTAATTCAAGATTAACTAATATACCAGCCTTGCTCGTTATGTAACCCACATGACTGATGTATTTTCTGAATGGAAAAAATATAAGAAATTAAATTATTGTTTCGTGTATCTTTATTAAAATTGTCTCTTATAATACAAGAAGTGATACTGCAATCTTAAGAGATTCACTTCTGGTCTTAAAAGTCCTCGATAGTCAGCCTTGAATGGCGTGGTTTCGTTCGAGAAGGAGCTTTCACAGCTTGTTTTCAATCTTCTTGTTCTCTTTTTAATTTCTTTATCTTTGCAATATTTATATTTGCAAGACATTTGATCTTCCATGTTGCTTGAATACCAGGATAAGAGACATGTTGATGACATTGCGTCTTTTGCAAGGTCTTGAAGTAGGTCACAGATGGGCGAAGTAAGCAACATGATTTTGATATGAATTTAATTGTTTTCGTGTGCTGCAGTCATTCTTAAACTGAGGCCGGGAACGGGGATTGTTTGTAAAGAAAGTCGATGTCAGCGTCTAGTTTGAAGGTACCATCTCGGCATTGGCAGGATATGATTAAGGAAGATATACGGAAAATCTCTGTCAGAATGTGTTACTTAGAATCCAGGACTTATCGAATACGAAGACAATCATTTACCAACTGAGCTACGATCGCCGTGTACAGTAAAGGAAAGAGCCTCATAAAAATAAACTCTACTATTAGTGTTTTTCATGAAAACAAAAGCATGATTTTTAAAAGAATTTTTTATTATTATAGCTTATTGCCATGAATTCATCTTCTACCAAAAATGAATGTTAGTTAAATTCATTCACTTTATGGATGCACCTCAGAATGAACGTGATGTTACAGTTTTTACAGTGTAGTTTCAACAAGAAACATCTTCCTACCCAAATATAGTCGGTAACGTTGCTTATTTCGAATATGTTTCGGGTGGTACGTGAGTTCGAGCACCACTGCCAAACTTCCTAACATTTTCCAGGGTTTTCCTCAGTTTCACCACGCGAATACCGGGATGGTATCTCAATATAAAGTATTCTAAGGTCTTTACTTTCCCTCATGCTTGTCCCCGAAATAGTGATCGCTGAGGGACGTCACACCTCAGACGTAAACTTAGGCTCAAGATGCTCAGCCCACAGATGAAAATTATATTAATAAACAAACAAACAAACATTTTTTTCTTCTTCTTGTCGGTTAGTTCCAAATTGTTCTGCATAGAAAGGAGCTAATGTTAAAAAGAAAATTCGAAAACAAACAGTCGGAAACAGAAGAAAACAAAACAAGTGTGGTCTTTCAACCTAATATCAATGAGAAGTTAATCACATAGGCGCATGTATAAATAGGACAAAATGTGTTAGTTCAACCTTTACCCACATACACAGTACATATATCTTGAGAACGAGCAGAAAGGGCAGGGTGCAATACAAATATATGAAGAAGAAAAAAACTTTCAGTACGGTAAACATTTCAATTATTCATAATTATGTTATGTATATACTTTGTTTAACGACAAGCACTACTGTTGATACAGTTTATATGTGAACAAAGTACTAAAACAAACAGAAATCTGTAGAAAGAAGTATGTTGAAAAAAAAAGAAGAAAAACTCGGTCAGCTAACAGAATTTTTAAGAATTTGTAGTTGGCAAAGAAAATGTTTAAGTGATCTAACAATAACATGTAAATCATACTGTATTTCAATGCTCTCTCATTTTAGGGGAGGGGGGGAAGGAACTGTATTTGTTTATCAGAACTAAAAAGGAGGGAGGATTAAAACAGATATCTGTGAAAGAAAATTTGATACTTTGATACTTCTCCTATAAAACATATTTTTTTATCATCTCATGAAAAGAACAGTCTTGCAATAAGTTCTTTTTATCGTCACCAGAGGGCAGTATGTTAGGAAACAAGAAGAGTCATTTAGCGTTAGTTTTGAGAACTCACTTAATATTTCCAGACAAACTGATAAATCTACCATACTTAGATATGGTCGTTGTTAAAAGGGAATA
>JAGDQP010014509.1:0-17566 GCA_022664845.1 Lepisma saccharinum | reverse complement strand
ACGCTGTCTTAATGAAAGGAATTACCTCTTAACTTGTTGAATTTTTAACACACTGTGTCAATTGTCCATTTTGTGCCAAGGATACTTTCGCAGGTTTATCGTTTTTCTTTCCTCCTCCTCAAACTAACTAGCAAAATCTAATTATGGTGTCACTCGCTGCTACAAGAAAAACGATCTCTTAACATTGGTAGGAAGTGCATACTTAAGTCATTTGCCAATACACAATACCGTCTTCTGTGTTCTTATTAACGTAGGTGCACAGTACAACGATTTATTATGCCTTTTAATCTAAATCTCTAAGGAACATTGAAAATGTTTGAAGAGTCATGGAGGAGGGGGAACGATAACAGTCCGTTCTGAATCGAAACTTACATTTTAGACCACTGTCCGTTAGATATTACGGAAAGTTATCTGAATTTAATATAATATGATCGTAAAAGGGGAATTCGTAGTCAAAATAAACACATATGTACATAAACAATGGTAAAAGGGGGAATCCGTAGTCAAAATAAACACATATGTACATAAACAATGGTAAAAGGGGAATCCGTAGTCAAAATAAACATATGTACATAATCAATGGTAAAAGGGGAATCCGTAGTCAAAATAAACACATATATGTAGATAAATAAATCAAAATGAAAATGCGGCCATCTTGAATTTCAAAAGACAAAATGTTTATTAATTTCATTTTCTCTTTTGTCATGAAGTATACATAGGTTTTCAAAGTTTCAGGTCGATTGGAGACAGTGAAAAGTAGATAATATTTTGATTACAAGATTTGTAGTCGACAGAGGTGAGAGAACCTGGACCAACGGAAAGAGTTAATAAAAAATGTTGTAAAAAAAGAAGCATGTTACATTTCGATTCGTTTGTAGTTTAATGGCGTTCATACAGTTTCTTTGTCAACCATTGAAAGTGATCCTTTTGCCCCTAAAACTCTTCATATAACCGTGGCAATACATTTATGATGTCCCTTTTAAGTGAAAGTGTTGATTTTTTAATCCTAATTTGTATTTCAGAGATATTCAGGGATCTACTTAATTATTGCAGCTATACGCTCGTCTTAAGTCTGGAACCTGTTTAAACAAGCAGAACTTCCGGAGAAACAGTTGAAGACACTGAGGTACTATACTGGCATTTGCCTAACGTGGCTGGAGAAAAAAAATCTAAGGATAAGTCAGATTTGGTAAACTTTATTTTCTTTTATATGTGCCAGTCAAGTAACTTTGGACTTCGGCCAGTCACGATTCGCCTTTAGCTGTTAAAATCCAGACTCATGCCCCTACCGGGACTCGAACCCGGGACCTTCGATTTTTTAAAATATTTTTGAATTCCTTTCCTGACGTAATTTTTCTGCTCCATTTTAAGCAACGAATCGTTCACGTATAACTCTGTATCTTCCATCGTGTATCAAATATATTGATTGATTGACTTCCGTTCTATGTTATGTGTGTACGATTGAAACATGATCTTTATGTTTGGGGGGCACTCGCCACACTAGTATAGAGTTAGGAAAGAATGATTATATAATTAGATTTTTAGGTATTTTTGATGGACAAGAAATGTGCAGAATTAACTGACTGATCCCTAACACCGCTTTTAACAAATAACATTTTTACTAAAACAATCAGTGTTGTCAGTTTCCCGTCGCAATATTTCCCTCAAAATACTGAACGTTTTCCCGATTTTTGTAAACATTTCCCGGATTCTAAGTTTTCTTTACAATTAATGGCATTTTGAAATTTTAAAAAAAGTGCCAAAAAGATGTAACAAAGTTTCCAGATTTTTAAATATTTTTTCCGCTTAACCTTTTTTTTTTGGCCCAGATTTTCCTGTTTCCGGGAAATTTCCCTCCACATGACAACACTGAAAACAATTTCCTTTTCTTGTCATTATTTCATTTTCGTCAGGATAAGAGAATTGAAAGATTACTCCTCCTTAATACTTCAGTTAAATTCAAAGCAATTTAAATTTTAAAAAAAACGTATCCTACTTGCAAAAAAATTACATTTATGAATGTTACTTATACTGTTAAACTTAATAAAAGTGGGGAAAAAATTATAGAAAGCAATTACCGGTATATTTTTCATAACTTAATTTTCCTCTTGAGTAATGTAACATCGCCTGTATAACGGCTACTTCATCACCTAGAATTTAGTAATTTAGTACGGATGTAGCATCTATTGGATACAGAGGCAAACATAATAACACTTTTCATTTATGATTGAACCCTTCAATGTTGATAGAAACTAAGTCAAGATTCCCATTTTCAGTCCAGAAGAAAACCATTAGCACTATTATAGTTTTATATTAAACAAAACAATCTTCGGGGTAATATTTTTTTACTGACTATATTATGGACCCCAGAAATAACTTTGTTTGATGGAAAACTATAATGATGCTAATACTGTACTAATGTTGTACGTTTTTCTTCTAAACTGAAAAATTAAATTTTTGATTCAGTTCGTTATAACAGTTCGTTTTTTTTTTCCTTATTTACAAAATCGACCAAGAGATGGAACTTACGGACGTGCTAATTCTATAGCAAGGAAACCTGTGTCAACTACCCAATTTGAAGTCGAAAGCTTTGGTATTTTAGTATTTTCAGCTTCCATAGGTACGAATATAGCGCAAAGTCTTAATTATCTTTAGATTAATTATCTTTAGATAAGTCATTTAACATATCGTGTTTATGAAACAGTTTTCCTATCGATATTTAATCATTAATCTGAACCATTAAATATTTAATCATTGATCTGAATATTTATATTTATTTTCACAGATTTGAAATCTGAGTACACTATAAAAAAATCTTTGTTAAAATATTCTTGGAATCTGATAGTTTACACGTTTCCGTCATTAACCTTACTGGAAATTTTGAAGTCATCTGAAATGGCTGATTCTTTCCAGGAAAAATGGCTAAACATTTATCATAGTGTATATAATCTCAAATCTTACTAACGAAATATGTTTTATGTCAAAAATCACTTACACATGATAAAGAGATTTTTTTTTTAAAATAAATATTGAGAGATAGTGTAAGATATTAGAATATTGATATCGTTATATCAAAGTATCGATATACAAATATAAATACTTAGTCTTTAACAAAATGTTTCTACCTGAAATGTACGGTACTTAATATTCAATTACAGCACTTGGATTTTATAATGTCAACAATATTAGATATTTCGATTTTTCAAAAACCTAATTTTATTTTTTTTAAATTTAAACGCTAACTTGAACAAAAATATCGTTTTTTAAGTTTTTTTTTCTTTAGTTTAAATGTACTTTGGCATTTAATGAGATCTAAATTCCAATAATATTTTGACATTATCGATTTCTGGTCTTTTCATTTATCAAAAATCTCAGCGATTGTTCAGTAGACCTACCGAAAATAACTTAGCGGCCTAGATTGTCTTCAATGTTTGACAATTTTGAGACTTGGATTATGTTCAATGTGAGTATGTATTTACAAATATCATTAATATTAGTAGTATCAATCAAACTCGAATAGTACTCCGATCTCCAATTCTTATGTCGATAATTTTCGATATCTAGATTCTTATCTCTTAGAACCTTACGTGTGATTGTAAAATATGTATAGGATCGGTGATTCAGAACTTTTCTAAAATGTTCAGATGCATACGGGTAGAACTTTGGCCATCAATCAATGCACCTGATATAATAGTCTGAAATATATATTCAAACTTAATGAAAAATGGCAGAATAAAAATATTCAAGTTCCAAAATGGCGCAGTATGGCCATATTGAACATTATATTCAGTACGGATTTGAAAGGGATTTTTTTTCGTATTCCTATAACGTAACTTGCTCCAATGTTCTTAATTCTATAAATTTTAAGAATTTTGGAAATTTTTCCGTCAGCCATTTTCTGTGAATCGTACTGTACATTGAAGGAAGTTACGAAATAAGCTTATGTTTATACTTTGAATATTTTGAAGGAAATAAAAATATTGGATATATCTTCTGAAAAAAAAAGAAAAGAAAAGATCCACTTTGAAAAGATTCAGCAAGCCCTTCTTCCTGACAAATATATTCGAACCACTAAAATCATATTCTTCTTTAGTATTAACCAGAAAATGTTAAACTTAAAAATCACTTAAATAAAAGTTCTCTCTCTCTCTCTCTCTCTCTCTCTCTGTGTGTGTGTGTGTGTGTAGAGAGGAGGGTGGAATGTGCTAAATATTTAGAGCAATACATCAAAGAGATGCATTGCATAAGATATTGCAGATGCTACTTTGCTTCCTTCTAATATTGGTTTTTAAGTTATTTCTGGCAGGATAATATAAACTCGAAATGTTTTTAGCATTAATAAAATTGAAGGAAGTGGCTGGTTTCTTCGTTTCATGCACAGATGGAGCTTAGAAATACAAGTACGAGAAAAAAAAGTTAAAGTGATTTTTAAAAAATTAAAATAAAAAAATAAAATATGTAGTTATGTTTTTCCTTTGTATGAAGACGTATTAATATACAGGATGGTTTAAAATTTTGGTTATCTAATTTGGAAGCTTATTATTCACAGCAAGACGAGAAAGTAAAAGAAATTCTGCGCATATGTCAAAATCTGCCGTCCCTACAGGAGGTCCAACCACGAATTCAATATCGACTTTACAATATTAAATTACCGTAAATGAATCACAAAAGGATACGTTAAACAACCATTACGTGTTTAGGAGTTGATTTAAGAATATCAATGGGGTAGATATTAGACGTTAAAATGTGATATCATCGGGTTACCAGTGTTTCCAGCCTGGTATACAATTTTAGTGTTTTCAAAGACATTACGTCGGTTTATTTGGTATCTTTTAGTGATGATAAATATCGTATGTAAACAACAGAATGAAGTGTTGCAAACTATGATTAATATCCCGTGAAACACTTATTATATTTTTTCAAATCTCACCATGTTTCTAGGTTGGATAGCATTTGATGTATGCTAGTGTTGATAAACGACATGTGTCAAGCATGGAATGAAATGTTGCAAACTTTGAAAAAATTTAAGGTTGAACCTTGAAATTTTAAAAAAAAATATATTATACACGTTTGGCAACACTGTCAGAATGATGACTTTAGATTTTGACTTTCAATATCTATCCTATTGAAACAAATAAACTCCCCTCCTAACATGTGATTCTAGTTATATGCATGTTTTATGATACCTCCTGTATCTCGAAAACGAACATAATTTTGACCTGTTTGGAAAAAAGTCTTCTTTTCCATGTGTAGCTCCCAAAATTTGTAATCATAATATCGATTCACCCTTTACATATAGAAAGAACAAATATACATATACGTATGTTATCTTTGAGGATCATGTTTTGTTGGTTACACTAATTATATCGAATGATTATAGATTTATAGAGAAATGGAAAACGGAGAAAGAATTGCGCATTTCCAAGGTCAAGCACGCTTCTGCTGAGACTCCTCGCTCTGCTTTAAATACAGGAATTTTCAATGGAGATTTGGAAAATAAAATAGCAATGATTCTTTATTCTTATTAGATTTAGGGCACGGTTTTACTCTACTTTGTCAGTGCGAGTAGGAAATAAAAAGTGACAACACTTGCCTTAAATAAAGATAACATCTCAGCATTCATCTGCAGAGGAAAATCATTTAAAATCTCAGTCTAAATAGGAAATTTACACTCAAATCTTCATTTGTACTTGCACTAAACTACAGATATATGTACTAATGAGATGCATACGTTCGTCTCCATTTGGAGCTCTCATCAGCATTGAAGGATATCTTGAATATATGACAGCCGTTACCAAAAAGTAGAAAATTATAACGTCATTGGGAAGTTCCGATAATATTATTAGTTAAGCTTAAAATTTGTAAAGTCTGGATAAATTTTTGATATCTTTTTTATCTTTCCGTAATGTAGTTGGCTACTCTGTTGCGTTCGTATATCAATAAAGCACATTTCAAGTCACCCATGGGTTCTTTTACTTATACCGAAATATTTCTTATAACTGCAGAAATTAAAATATACTACGATAGATAGAAAAGTTTTACAATATTACCAACTCTAATGATATTTTAGGGGAGAGAGAGAGAATTTTGTGAAAATTTAAATATTGCTGTTGAACAATACAAAGTCGTTGATTTGAGTTTAATGTGAAACATGATTCTCTATGGTTCTTCGCATATAATAACGTCAGAAGAAGGCATAAATCGCCTAGTATATGATGAGAATTCCGATCGAATCATACAGTGTACATTTAAAAAAAAAGTGTTTGGATTTATCATTTAAATATATAAAGAGCTCAGGAGCCAAGGGATAAAAGTTAACATTGACAAATAAAAAAGGTTCGAAGCAATCTTTTATATATAACTCGAAATATATGTGAGCGGTCCCGGGTTCGATTCCCAGTGGGGGCTTAAAAATTTTGGTGTTGACCCAGCATCGTGAGGACAATTGGGGAGCTTCTGTGAATAAAAGACAGTGGCGATCACTGTGAGAGCTTCGGCTATTCTCTAAAGAAAAACCGTCTGGTCAGCGTGGGAGCAGTGGACGAACTCCTCCCTTCGGGGACAGGCCTCATCCACTAGTGGATTGAATATGGCTGTGATTTATTTATATGTGACACAGAACTATCAGATTTTGTACAAAGAAACCTTAATGTGTCCATGTAAAAAATATGACAATTTTCTGTTATATATATTTTAGGTTATATATAGAAGATAACCTCGAATGTTTTTTATTCGTCAATGCCATTTGCATACCTTGGCTTCTGGAGTCCACAGATAGCTTAATTCCAGCATATCTAAAAGTATTCGAACAAGGCAAGAAAGGTTATATTTTTATGATTGGTTCCTTTCATAAACAGATTAAGTAGTCTTTAAACAAAGAAAAAAGCAGTGAGATTGTCCAGAGAATATGTGTTCGATTTTTAACTCATAGAAGAATCTCAGATTTGAATAATTTCAGCTATTCACCAAAAATGTATCTGAATTTGTTTAAGTTATATCACGCAACTGTCGGGATGGTTCCCTATACATAAAATAACCGGCATTCCTTCCTTGACCATTTCCTAGTTTTAGAGTATTATAAAGTAGGTCTAAATTTCATGTACGTGCACTGTAAAAAAAACGATTTCTTAAAATTGAGAAAAAGTTCTTATCTGCACACTGAGAAACATTTTTTTAGAAATGAGATATCAGCATTCTCATTTAATTAGAAATGAGAACATATCGATTTTGAAATGAGAACATATTTCTAAAGTGGTATGCTTTTATTTTAGAATGAGAATGCTCATATCTCATTTCGAAGAAAAATGTTTCTCAGTGCATTGTGTGGGCAAACATGTACTAAAGTAATTAAATTATCCAATCGGAACCAGAAGAGATATTTACGTATTTCAAAGTCAAGATGGAGCAAAGAGCACAGGTTTGACTAAAGCTAAAAAAATATGAAAGTTTATCTATAATCATGGTGTTTTTCCCTTGTCTAAAAGTCGGAACAAATTTTCTATGAAATTATTATATTTGGTTAATCTGTGCAACATACAACAACAATGTTTGGCAGTGGAATTGAGAGAGACTTACATATAAAATAGGACAGAAACAACTAGACTATACTATGGAGTAATTACGTATGTAAAATAATTCATTTGAATATTGTCTATTGATTTTTTTTTAGATGTATTTTCTGTATAAGTTGTTCAATGTATTTTTCTTTGTGTGATGAAAAACTCTATTCGGATATTAGCCTGTTGTTTTCCTAAATAAATAATTAAATAAAAGATCACTTTCAAAATTATTTTCATGCCTTCCTACTATGATTATGAGCATCGACATTATTTACCATCATACCTACACATTGCTTTATTACATTATTGTCCTGGATACAACAAATGACATTTTAGACCAGGAAAACAATCCAAGATCAACAACAAAACATACAAATCTGACAATGGAGATAACACTTCGATATATTCAAAGAAATTTATGTTAAACAAGCAGTCCTTGACTTCTAGTCGCTTCTGATTTTATGGCTTGGCAGCTTCTTGAATTTTGAAGTTCTTATATTAAGAATTCGTTAATAGAAAAATCTTATTTAGAGCGTACAGGGAAAAAAAAGTGGGGGAATGTACATGGAAGGTGATTTCTTGTAAAACGCATTTTAAACTCTTCCATTGACTCACATGGATGTCATATTCTTAAAACCGTTATAATTTGGTGATTGTTTGAGCTTTTGGATTGAAACTTTCTGAACGGTTAGCTCTTATTGTGTAGTACTTGTTTATGAGTGCTTTTCTTTAGTGCACCTTCCTCCATTTTTTCTGTACGCTTCGATTTGTTTTCTTAGGGCTAGTGTCACGCGCCATAAACGAGATAGGTGGAACATGCTCAGTAATATAGGAAGAACACAAGAAAAATGTTCAATGAATTGTGCTACTACTAATAGTGATATTCGTAAATCTATGAATGCGACTACATGTCTTAATGACTTTATCTATAGTCATATGTACATACTTATAAAGAGTAATCAAATGTCAACTTACTGTCAATTATTAACCAGCTTATTAAAGCGATCATGACGGAGCATTACAAATTACGTTTAATAATCTGTTAATTTAAATCTCATATAATTATTTCAGCCTATAATTGTAGTTGCATCATTATATTTGAGATAATCTTGGAGCGGAATTCTAGTTATATTATTTCGCAAAATTTTGTTCTTGGAAAAAAAAAAATTATGGAGTTGCTTTCAAATTGAACTACATCCAATGTTTGACTTTGATTTCATTTGGTTACACAATTTCTTTTCTATCATCCTTTTGTTAACTTTGTATGTCTGTCCGGATTAAATCTTGTGGTCATTTTTTTTTTCATTATATCCTTTTATCGAATTGACTTGCACGTTGTGTACGCCTGGTGACAAACCTTGAATACCAAAATCCAAGATGGCTTCAGTCCAAAGTGGTTTCATACCGTCCATTTTTTTTAACAAAATTTCAGAGATAGTGATTTCGCAAATTGGAAGTAGAAAGTTTTATTCTAAAGCAGGGCTTCTTCAACGTGGGAGGATGCGACCCCAGGTTGTGCATTAGCAAGGCCAAATAATGCTAGATTTATCTTACATTAAGATACAGTACACTTCGTAATTTTGAGAGGGAAAAATCACCTTAGTGACTCATCTATGACAAACATTTCATGTTTGCAAAATACTGCAATTCTTTTTCTTTCTTTTTTTGACGAGATGGGATGTCGTGAGAAGTATATTTGCACTATGCTTCCATTGACCTTGCTTTAGGTTCAATAAATCTGACAATTTACCAAAATTTTCACAGGGAAAAAGTGTAAAAAGACATCTTAAATGTCACACCATGGAATGGAAACATTTATTATTGACTAACTCTCCATTCTGTTAACTTGTAGTAAACACATTTTTAAATATTGTAAATATTCATGATATATCTTTTTCGTATAATCATGTGTAATGTAATTTAATGTAGATGGCAGAATAATAAACAATATTTGAATTAGTATCTTTTCCATGATATAAAGAAAACAATATTTTGAACCCATTACCATTTATTGGTTGATCCTCTCAAGTTTACATATTGATGAGGGCTATTAATTGTTACAAGCCATAAACTTTTAAAGTTTTGTTTAAATACAGGAAAGTAGCGATAATGTTAACAATTTTATTACTAATGTAATGTAAATACAATTGTCTGAATATTATACTTTACATTCTGTGCAGACATGAACAAATGTCACATTTTTTTTCCTTTTCTTCCCACTACATTAACTCATCGCAGTCGTGGCTAAGTCGGTAGAGCGTTGGCTTCGCATTTAAAGGTCCTAAGTTCGAATTCACCGTCCGGCAAACCTAGCTGAGTTTTTCTTCATGGATTTTTTTCTCAATGACACCAGACTGGTGGTACTTTCAAGCTATTCTCTGGTGAACTTTCGCCCCTCATCATCTCCCCTCTCCTATCCTGTTCAGAGCCAAAAATGCCTAAAAAACTCTTGATTAAATAGGTAGTTACTGTAAGAAATACGACCTTCCTCTGAGACTAACTCAGATTCATGAAAAATGAATTAGTAATGGGAAATTTGTTTAAGTTTGGAAAATTGTACAGTATGGCTATAATCGAACTAGAATAATAAGTTATTAAAAAATAATATGTCTAGACAGTGTTGCCACATTTTGAAAATTTTCGGACTCAGAATTTTTCCACAGGACATGTTTTTTCTTTAAAAAAATTGGGTGTATACTCAATGCTTCATTTAGAGCCTTGCACTATTCATTGATAGCGTAAGTATAAAATAAATCTCCGAAATTGCTTCTTCCAAGTTTCGGTTCAAGATGGCATGTAGTCGTCAAGATCGTCCTCTCGAGGCGCAATACTATTTCCCTTTTTCGATTTTTTTTTTTTTAAATTAAAATTGTCTAACTTCTTTTGTTAAGTTTAAAGTCTCGTTGCCCTGGTTTCTTTATATTTTAGGACATAGAATAGGATATTTTTTGGTATCATAATTATATTTATTTATGTCATGTGTATGAAAAAAAATACTTTTCTTTTTGTCTCCTGTGTTATTTTTTTTCTACTAAAATTACCTTAATTTTTTATATGTATTAATATTTGTGCTAAAATTATAGTCACCGTTTACAAGCGTGCTTTCATCGACGTATTAAATTAACCTGAATTTCAAGTATTTGTACATTTTTTAAATAATTTTTGTGTGTGTTGTCCATGTACTAATACTACTTTCATCAAATGTACTGTCTTTCGCACTAAAATTAAATTTTATAATATGCACTGATATTTATTAAAATTGTCTGAAGGTTTGCAACGTGTACTAAAGCCAACTTTATTTTCCTCGACTGCATTGTTCCTTGTACTAATATTACCTTTAATTTTTGCAGCCTGTATTGTTTCTTTAAATAAGAATTAGGAATATACATTAACTTTTATCATGTATATTGAATTAATATTAATTTTTGTTGTTTATCATTTTCGATGTAACTGAACCACTTCACAGCAAAGTAGCTTCAAAGTAGTGATTCCGCCAGACACCCTCTCTGAGGGGTGCTACCCTTCAAATTCTCGACAACCCTTCCCCAGAACTTTAAAAATTTTGCTGTCAAAAAATTGATAGAAACCATTCAAACTCCACTTATACCCTCACAATTTTGACTTAACATCCCCCACACACCAAACTGAAAATCCTAGCGGGAAACCTGCTTCCAAAAATTGTAGATTACACCGGTGGAGAAATGGTTTCGTTCATCGTCCTGTAATCAAGAAATCCTGGGTTCGATTTCCGCCAGGACGGATTTCACTTTAAACTGTAGAATCCGTCCTGTTTGAGACGTTCTCTTAATCCCTTGGAAGACAATGACAAACCTTATCAATTTAACTTGCTTACAAGGACCTTCAGCTCATCAACGCGCTTCCGAGCGGAATAACAACCATCATCATCATCATCAGATTCTGTTAACAAAGCTGAATGGGCCTATATTGATTTAACGATTGTACCTGCGGCAATGAACTTTTCGTTTTCAGAAGCATTAATATTGTTCCTTATATTTCTCAAATGGTTTTATTGACTTGCATATTAACTTACGCCAAATTTACAGATAGAATACCCATGAATAATACATGCAAACTTCCAATCTCTATGTTCCAATCACATAACACACAATACGTATAGATCTACTTCTGCCCTATCTCATTTATGAGTTTCTTTTAAATCATTTACAATTGTTAGATGATACACATGCTCTTCTAATTAGGATTTGACTTAATTGCTTTGGATTAATGGATTGCAACTTGCTTGAAATTTGTCTTATTTTTTAGACTGAAATTTAGGAGCAAACCCAGTTTAGAACAACGGGTGTGAGTCAAAGTAAACTAATATTACCAACTTACCGTAATCTAATCTAAACAATTCCAAGCGAAATTTAACTTACAAATCAGAACAAAACCACTGGAAAATAATCATAAAATAAAATCCAAGAAGATCTAAAATATATGTTTACCCTAATCTGGTAAGTCTTAATTGCATTTTCTAACAGGAAGGACAGACGATTATGCCTGAAGTAAAATGCAATCCTTATAAAAAGAAGCTGTGATGTCCTACAAAATCCCTTTTAACTTCTATCAGTATCAGATTATATGGTATAATAATGATGATAATAATAATAATTATTATTATTTTCAATTTCTAATGAAACTTTTGTTTATGTGCTGCACCCGCTTTGGATATTTGCTTCAATTCACAGACTTCAGTAAAAGCCTCAGCTATACGATATGAATGGAATTTCACTGTGGAAACCAAAGAACTATCTCTCAGTTTTCTAATTGAATTTATGTGTCAAATTTCATTAAAATATTAATTAACAATCTATGATTGTCTTCTTTTTTTAATAAAAAATCTTCAAATGTACGGCATAATCATTTAACCTTCAGAAAACTGGGTACAATATTGCATGAATTAAGATATAAGTAATAATGAATCCAAATTAAGGTATACACTGTCAGTTAATAGGACATTAAATCAGATTACACTGTCAATAAATAGTAATTAATTAGTGTCCACGACACTAGACGAGACAGAAATGTCTAAAAAACGAAACGAGACGGGACTCTCGTAATATATAATAATAGCCTACCTCTTTTCTAGACGAGATATATTCTGCACAACAGATTTAAGAGACAAGACAGCCTCATTCTCGTCTTCTGGGCAACACTAGAATATATCCACATTGGTAGGTACACTGTCAATAAGTAGGAATTAATCCAGATTAGGGTATACACTTTAAAATCTTTAACAAACTAAACTAAACTAATACTGTAATTTAGCATAAGAAATCGAAGAAAAACAATATAAATTGAAGGAAACAGCTAATTAACAACACAATTCTGAATCTCGAAATTAATATCCTCTTACCTGATGGTGTTAGACCGCTGGCAAAGGCCACAGAGCCAGGAAATCCCGCGTAGTGACTCAAAGACGCCCAAGCACCTGGTTGAACCCCGGCGGCATAAGCAGCAGCCAAAGAGAAAGGAGTCGGCCTCACCGGTGTGACAGGACCAAGAAACGGATGCCGCGGTGGTCCTATCGCTGCAGCTACCTCGCCGGCAAACCGAGCTGGCGAAGGCGAAGATGACGAGGAAGCGGCTTCTTCGGGAGGTGTTGTTATACTCGGAGGTCTCTCGGGAGTCCCTAAAACGCTAACTTCACTATCAGAACCATCATCGCCGATGGGAGAAGACGCCGGGGATGGCTGTAATAAGTTCTGTGGCGATGATGATGACGTTGTTGAAGTTGATGATGACCACAACACTGGGGCAAAGTCTTTTGTTGGTTGTTGATGAGTTTCTTGTTGTGAGTTCGTTGTTGTTGGCCGTGTATCGGCCAACAATGCAGCAACACTAAAGGAAAAATAACCCGATTTAGGTGTCTTAATGCTATTACTTCCATTGTCACCACCAGCACAACCATTGTTGCCCTCTGTACTGCCGGAAGAGTCCATTTTAGTCTCCGGATATTGTTGTTTCGTAGTCGGGACCACAGTCATCACGGGTCCCAACATAAACTGACCAAGGAATCCAAACTTGAAGTTAATAAATAAAAAAATATATATATAAACTAGACAAGAACCAAAAGAAACAACTAAATCTTCTTCTTCACAAGGGATCACAGAGAAGTCCTCGAAAGCGTGAACTGGGAAAAGTAGAAAAAAAGAACAGAAACTGAACAAAAAACTATCGTTTTCCGCGTAACCTTTTCTAAAATTGTCTCCGCGCCGTCCTCCACAGACTTGAACTGAGCGAACGCGTGGTACACTGTTGATCGCTCGGGGAGGAGCCAAGACCACAACACACGCCTCCTCCGCAATAAGCTATTGAGGGTGCTCCAATCGCTGAGCGGATGTACGTGTGACGTCACCATTTCACTACACAGAAGGATACCCCCCTCCCGTTTTCTTTCGCTTCCTCTCCCCATAAATCAGCCTAAAGCAACTGCCACTAGCCTGTACTTATTCACTGTTTGTTTCTATCAGGGTTGCCAAGTGAGACTAAAATATCTGAGGAGCATATTTTTTTTGTTCGTTTTCCACTCCAGCCCCCTCTGGTGTCTCTTAACAAGTGCTTTAAGTAATTGAAGAGTATTTAGCTGAACAACAGAAGACAAGGGAATCTTGACATCTCCATTTATTGTCTAACTAACAGCTTAACATCCCGGCTTAAATATTTTGTTTTTAGTGGGAAAAGATGTTTCTAGCATCAGTACCTATAATTACGTACGCAAGATCGTTTAATTACAGCGTTATACATGAAGTTGAACGAGTATTGGGTGTAAAAGATTTAGGAACATTGTCTTGTTCTTATCTTTGACTTAAACGATTGTAATGTGTGTTCCGATAAAATGAACTCAAAGAACATTCTGATAAATTAGAAGAAAAATTGCTGTAGACCCTTATAATTTCAGCTGAATGATTAAGGCAGTTTGAAACAAGAAACTTCTTGTACACTTTTGTATAAATCTAGCTGAAATTCTTCGCTTTGTGTACAAAATGTGTTCTAGATATAGCTCGGCTCAGACAAAACTCTCTCACGACACGCGTTCCGAAGGTCCTGAGTTCAACACCAGCCGCCGATCATCCTGTGTGGGGTTTTCCTCAGTCTCAACCAAGCAAATGCCGATATGGTATCTTCTACTTAGGCCCTGGACTATTACTTCCAGCATCCTTTCCCCTCCCCTTTCCCGGCCTGAGTCTAAGATGCCTAAAGGCCATAAATAAAATTCAAATTCAGATAAATGTTTCTCTTTCGTATCTGGAATAGACAAATTAGAGAGGAAAAAATATATACAAATTATCATTTTCTAGTGCAGACTCAAAATTAAGGTAAGGTCGGGAGAGACTGCACATGATTCAGGAAAAATTAAGTAAAATTGTAATATTTAAACAAACTTCTAAAAAATTACAAAATATATGCATTAGTATCTTATAGACAATTACATAGTATTAATCTTTGGTAAAGGTCATTTTATGCTTAATGATTATAACTTTAAAAAACTTAATTTGAGCAAACTCTCGTACCAGGGTAGATAAGATTGCGCACATGGGTAGGCGAGACTACACATGAGGATAAAACAACGATCATGATACGAACCAAATCGAAACTACTGGTTGTTATCCAAAACATGATAAACTCCTGTATTACAAACAGTGATTAGCTAAAGCAGCCTGAATATTCCTATGAAATGTTATATTTCTGACTCTTCGTAGTGGTTATAAACTTGTCTAACACAATCGTCAGTGTACAGAGGAAATAATTAACTCTGAATGGTGATCAGTGAACATGTGTGAAGTAATAAGCCAGGACCAAAAATGACACCAAAATCTAGCCCTGATTTATAATTAACTTATACCTAACTTGAATGCGCAGTCTCCCTTATCATTGTATTAAATGAATGTAGTGCGCAATCTCTCCTATACTTGACGCTTGCGGCAATTAACCTAATTAGGGAGGAGAGATTGCGCACTACAAAGCTTGGGTAGTTATTTCCAGAATGACCACAAACACTAGTACTGACAAAGAACTAAGCTCAGATACTCCTTAATTTATAATTATTTAAGACTGAAACATTTCCTTTGAAAATATACACAACTTTTATGAAAATTAATTCACTTGTTTTCTGTTGTAGACGTAAAAATTATTATACGTTTCAGTAATCACTTTCTATCAACACAGGAATCCAACTGACGAGACTGCCAGTAAGGTATTAACTTATCCTTCACTCGCAGTCGTCCCATTCCTTCTCGACTTTCCAGGATCTGCGCAATCTCTCTTTCCTCGCACATTAAAAATATGGCTCAGAATATTGACATTGATTTATCTCGTATTCTGGATTAAAAATAAAAGAGTTTAGCCTCCGTAGTTCAGCCGTTAACGTCACGAACTTTGCCTCGGCAGGTTAAAATCTTGCTGCTGAGGTTTCCCTAATGAAATTTTCCAGTGTTTTTCTCTATTTCACAAGGCGAATGCCGGGATCGTACTTCAACAAAGGTCTCCTATACCTTCCCTATTTTCCCCGGAAAGGTGCTCAACGAATTAACATATCGGTCGTATTTAAAATATGACGATTTTAGCGCCATATTGTTTTTGCGAGCATCGACTTGATACAAAAAAAGGGCCAACCCACATCATTCGTAAGTTGAGAAATTACATTTAAAGCAGCATTAGAAGTAATAAAATCATTACGTGCTTAGTATCTTAAGACACTCATTACTTAACAATATGTATTTATGAACTTCTGAATTCATTTCTTCTCAGTTCACGCAATTAAGGTGGTGGTCCAATTGAATTGCGCAATCAAGTAATTTATATACTGTACAATTTTTATTATTAATCCTCTGATAATCTTAATTTTATTCAATTTTTACATAGACTATATTTTAAAATATAAAAATAAATAAATATAAGTTAATTATAAAAATTCTCAGTAAAAATCTAATTGTACTGAGCATCTCTTGGGTCGAAGTTTTATTGACTTCATGTACAGCCAATACTAAATTTTGTACCTACTAGTAAAAAAAAAATCTTCTCCGAATAACTTTAAAATGAACAAACCGATTTGAGTGAAGCTTTTTGTAACCCGCTGAAAATTAAGTTCTCTCTCTTTACATTGCAAGAAACTGTGCTCACCATTCTAAATTTATTTTTTCAACTAGGTACAAACTATTTGATCTGACTGTGCATTTGGAATTTATATCTGTCTTCACGAAATAATCTGTCTTCACAAGTAAGCAATAACATTTTAGTATAGATGGCTAGTTTTTCTCCCAAAACATTAATTAACGAGTCCTGCATAAGTATACGACCAACAATACACTTCCGATGTGTTGGTTGCCTATAGAGAAGGGTATTTTCATGGTAGTCCTTAGTTCCTTGTGTGTATTAATAGATAAAAGTTGAAGATACACAGAAAGATTGTTTACAATCCTAACAGATGACGGATTTAAAAAAAGGAGAGAGATGATGGTTCCATTTCTAGTTTTATACCGAATTGACCGGTAAAAGGGCTAGCTAGTACACTGTAAAAAATAAAATCACCTGCTGTGTGAAATCTGTTGAAACATTACCAAAGAATACTCTTTACCCAGGTCTCGTGGTCCAATGGGTAGGGTGATGGACTTCATATCTGCCTTAGGAGGTTCGAGTACTATTACCTTACCTGAGATCGGAAAAGGTTTATGCTCAGTTTGATTGTAGACAACCATCAGATTGGCAACTTGAACAAGATTCTGCCTACATTCGTTATGATATCCCTTCCTCCAAAGAAGAATTGCATGAGAAACTTTTTTTTTTAAGTTCTGTCTGACTACCTTAGACCAGAAATTCCTACCAAGCACATTCATTTTGTTCATTGCTGAATTGAATTTGAATTAAATTGTTTTAACTTCCTAATCGAGCTGCTGAGTTTCTAAGGTCCGGGATCTTCAGTTTCTAGTAAAGTGGACCCAGAACCACTTCGTTCAATGAACCTCTACGGGAAATGAACCCATGAA
>JAGDQP010014508.1:24121-44981 GCA_022664845.1 Lepisma saccharinum | reverse complement strand
GAATATCGGGATGAAGTTCAACACCTCCCCTGGCCCGCCCAATCCCCTGATCTCAACATAATTAAACATCTGTGGTCCATCTTGGAAACACGACGCCGGCGACGATTTCCACCTCCATCCTCTCTCACAGAACTGGCCGATGCCCTGCACGAGGAATGGTGTAATATTCCACTTGCTACCATTCACGACCTCTATGCCTCCATCCCACGTCGCATCAAGGCTGTTCTGAAGGCGAAAGGTGGCCCGACACCATATTAATCTGGTAAGTTGCACTTTCGTTCAGGTGTTTCCATTATTCTGATAAGCATCTGTATATATATATATATATATATATATACAGATGCGGCCATAATTTTGAAGATATTTGAACCAAATTTTTATATGTTGTTTCTAGGCTTCATAGCTCGGTTAAGTTCGTTAATGAGCCAAATCGGTCGCCATCTTGGATCCAAAATGGCCGCCGAACCCATTGTTGTATAGAATACACAGCCTAAACCGCTGGGGCTATTGAAATCAAATTTGTCATAAAGGTACAACATCACTTTTTGATTACGAAAATGTTACCTAATGAGTTCAAAGACGCCATCTTGGATCCAAAATGGCGGAAGTAAGAAATCTATTTTCCATATCGTTTGAGCTAGAGACACGAAATTTGACATAAAGGTGTATTGTCACTAGTAGTTCAAGAAAATATGACGAAATCTTGAAAAAGTCATCATCTTGGATTGAAAATGGCCGCTGAACCCATTGTTGTATAGAATACAAAGCCTAAACAGCTGCACCTAGAAATATTAAATTTGGTAACACTATACATTATCATTTGTATGTTACTAAAATATTACATGATGTATCCAAAGACGCCATCTTGGATCCAAAATGGCGGACATAAAAAAACATTTTCCACACCGTTTGAGCTAGAGATACGAAATTTGGCATAAAGGTGCATTATGACGAGTAGTTTAGGGAAATATTACAACATTTGGGAAAAGTCGCCATCTTGGATCCAAAATGACCTCCCAAAATCCCATTTTGCACACCGTTTGAGCTGGATAAATGAAATTTTACTTGAAGTTGTACCATCACAAGTAGGTCACGACAATATAAGAGAACTTTCAAAAAGTCGTCAACTTGGATCCAAAATGGCCGCCCCAAAAGCCCAATTTCCAAATCATTGAAGGTAGAGAAACGAAATTTTCTTTGAATGTGTATGACCAAGAGTAGGTTACAATAAATGGGGCTAACCTTCCTTTTGGGGGCCAGCCCACCGTGGGAGGGTGAAGATGTACTCCGTGGTGGTGTAGTGCTGCAGTGAGATTTTGGTTAAGATAAAGGAGGCGCATCTTCTCAAAAGCACTGAAGTTGGGGGCGAACCCCCTACGGGGGTCTGGGGCAGCGCACGAAGCGAAACAAAGCGAGTATATATATATATATATATATATATATATATATATATATATATATATGTGTGTGTGTGTGTGTGTCTTGTGAGGTATCGTTGAACAGCTCTTGATGAATAATCTACAAAACAATAGTTTCTCGATAGCTCTCATATAAGGCGAGATTTGAATTTTTGAAAATAAAAAAAAACCTTCGAGAACTACCTCAGCCTATAGGCCTACCGAAAGGGTTTTTTATATATCGTATTGGCCTGAAAATAAGCACATCCTTAAAATTCGAGGGGAAAACAAGGAAAAAAACGCACAGTTTCCTTGTTCCTTGTTCATTAACATTTATCTTGGATTTCTGGGTTATACAGGATACTGATAATGCTTCTATCGGATGTTAAATAATGTTGACTGACTCTCTGGTCCAATTAATACTCATTAATGCCTATTTGCTTAATACATATCAAAATAATAAGTGAAGTTGAACTTCACCACCTTCACCTGATAAGCCGCCACTGTCCTCCTTACATAGTCGCCACTCTTGTTGCCATCTAAAGCATTCGACACACAGCATTTTTTTGAACACCTTGCTGATGGATTCTGATCATATTGTGCACCATGAAGAGATAATGCACTCGCACCAAAGAGTGACTGATGGCTTAATCTTACCAGTCGGTATGAGGGCATGATTCCCTTCCAGAAGCCAAAATGAATACTGTTTAGAGAGATGGTCTTCGAATGGCTTGTTTACGATAACATCCAGCATCTGTAGTTTTGAAGTAATGCCTCCGGTATTACGGCAATCTCTCCATTTTGTAGCGTAAATTTATTCTTCAGTTGCATGTCCGAAACCAGCATTACTGTCTTAGCGAACAGTGAAGAATAAACTTACTTCGTTTACTGATGCTAGCTGTATTGTTACATTATTTAAAAATGAGAAATAAGCACCATTTTTTAAAGATAAATATGACGAAACATCGTCAAAGCCAAGGTAGCGAATGTAAAAGCCTCAACCTAAGTTTTTGAAGTTGAAATTTGGATAAAAATACGACTTATTTTCGGGCCAATACGGTATATAGATTACTCCATTTTAAAAATTTACAATAACGCTTCAATTAAAGACCTCGATTTATTCACACGTTTTCAATGTAAGTGACTTTAAAGCCCACAGCTTTTTCCACTGAAAGAGTTCCTGTATTGATTTCAATAAACACATACTCATGCTTGTTTATCATATTTTGCTTTTCCATTCTTCACTTACCTCGTTTCTCCCTAAAACTTTCTTCCGCAAATTATTTCCGTAGTTTCCGTTCTGTTTTCCATTCCTTTCCAAGGCAATGTTCCTATACTCAGATTCTAAATGATATGCACATACTCGGGATTCACCTATGTTTATGATATTTGCACAGGGGTTACCATCTTTCCTCCTAGGAAACAACAAAATCAGATCTCTAGAATGATTAGAACATAAAATTCTTCTTTATATCTTTCGAACAGCGTACATGTTATGTATTGAAATCATATCCTACGAAGTATTTCTTTCGTTCATCATATTTTTGAAATTCTTGGTAGAAACGCTTACATTTACCAATATTATGTCGGAAACCAGAACAACTTACACATTTATATACAGTTTGTCCCAGAAACAATGGTCCAAATTTCGGGAGATGATTGTTTGAATCGAAACAAGAAAAATGTTTCTTTGAAGAAATTTCGAGGCATCCGTAGTTTTGGAGCTACAGGTCCTCGAATTTATGATGATATCGTCACAAATAACCCTATTATGACACATAATGACGTAAGCGGTACGGGCTTAGCAAATCGTAATCGAAGTAGTTAGTACCCGCTACATCCATTTAAGCAAAGTTTATGATTGAAAGGGTGTCACATAGACAGATGTAGTAAAGTAAGGAGTCGATTGTCAAGGAATTAAATGGTTTACTAATGCAAGCATTGAAATCTCCTTTAAGTTGGATTCGCTAATTATAAACATAGCTTAAATATGCGTATTGGGTACTACTTCAATTGTGATTCGCTACGTTGACACCGTTTACGTAATTATGTGTCGAGCTGTGACAGCATTTGTAACGATGCAGCCGTAAATTTGAGCGCACGTAGCTGCGAAACTACACACGTTTTCAAATTACTTCAAAGTAAATTTTTCCTTGTCTTGATGTAAATAATTACCTCCAGAAGTTTGTGCCATTACTTCAGGAACACCTTACTATCCATATACTACAAATAACACTATTTTCTGGCATATGCTTTCCTTTCAAGAATGCAGCGTATATTCATAAAAAAAAAAAACTCTGGTCTAAATTATTATGTTTCTACAATTTCTTCACCACCTCGTTATTTACAATCATTCTTTCTCTTGCGAATCGTCGATGAATTTACTTTTGGTGATATAAAAGAAAGAAGAAAACGCTTCCTAACTTTCGGATTCTCTTCAAATTGCTTTTCAAGGAATAAAGTTGAGGAAAGAAAGAAAAGTAAATAAGCACATAGATAAAAAATGTAAGTAATCGACTTAGAGAGAGAGAGAGAGAGAGAGGCTAATCTCTCTCTCTCCATGTTGACCTTCCTACTATGAAATAGAACGTCAAGTGCGGAACCAATGTTTCTGCTTGTGAAGAAAGAAAACTGGCGTTACTTTCTGCTGTATCGCAAAATGTGATATCAAGCTTAGATAAGCTTGAAGTTGTGCAAACAGATGTAAAGTATAGAAGAAGAACAAATTGAAATTCCAGAAGTTGCTTCTAGATAATGGTTCCTGCTTTTTGTACGTTAGAATAATAATGCTGTCAGAATATCTTTTGGTTGTCGTCCATAGTTGGAGATATATTGTTAATTAATTCGATCTCTACATTAAATATTGGACTGATAAGCCTATGGTGGTATTTTGGTGATCTAAAGGTATATATTGGATGTTATACATATTTCGATTCTGGTTTTCCTGCATGGATGGTACTATAGTAAAGTGGTGTATAGAAGTATTTGGTCAAATGCAATATTAAAGTTGGTAAATGCTATCATCTGGTAGACACTGGAAAAGAACCTGAGGCTCTATATATTTCTGGGAATTTGATTGAATGTATAGTTGCTTGCATGGTTTGTCTAAAGCTGTTGCACTCACAAACGCTCTCTGTCTGAAACGGCTTGAATGTACTTGTAATTTGGATGCAATATTATTCATGGAAACTAACCTATAGATATATTTGTCTATTATATAATTAATATTTGCTGTGAAATAAAGTTCATTGAACCTAATCTTATATCTTCAGCTTACGTTGTATTGGTGTTTGAAGTGCTTGGGAAATAAACCTAATGTCAGGTTAGTTTGGATATATTAGCACATTCATTTTCTTCATAGTTTTAAATCAGTAAACTATATTTACACAATTTAAAATTAAAGAGAGACTGCACTTTCGTTATATTTGTTTTGCTTGTCAGACTACTTTCTTTAGGCTTCATAAGCAAAAGCTGGAAAGCTTTACATGACCGCTCGTTCCGTCCGTTCGTCCCTCTGTCTGTCCACCGACAACTTTCAACTCAGGAAATACCAGGACTACAAAGGTGGTTGTGATGTCGTTGGAAAGGTCTCGGTGATACGTGTTTAAAGCCACACGAATTACTAACTCAGGAACTGCTAGGATTACGAAGGTGGTTGAGGTGTCATTTGAAAGGTGTCAGCGGTCTCGCCGAAGAGATCATCTCTGTCTGTCTGTCCGCTGAGAACTTAAGCTCAAGAACTACTAACTCAGATTAGGAAGTCGGCTGAGGTGTCGCTCGAGGTGTTCGTCGATTGAGATGTTGAACATGCAAGAGATTCCATTCTGTATCCAAGGGTTTATTTTTCACTTATTGTAATTTTTAAATTTATTATCGAACCTACATTTATGGCCCAGGCAGGTAGCAGGACAGAAGGAACTAGAGACCATGATCCTTGTTTAGGAAGTGTACCAACGATATCTTGTGAAACTGGGAGAAACCGCACAAAACCTTAGTCAGAATGGCCTGCAGCAGTCCTTTTATTCGTTGCTTCACTACGCTATGCTTAGCAAACGTACCTCAGTTGGTAGAATGTTAAATTCACTTTCAGAACATGCTCTTCCCGTCTAAGGTTTTTCCTTAGTTCCGTCACATCCAAGAAGCAAACACTGGAATGGTACCTTGAATACGGTCAAAGCAGATTATTTTACAAATCATTAAATTTTGAAGAGTTAAGTCAATACATCTCATGTAAAAGAGGTCTCTGGGCTGTATTAGGTGTTTGTTATATAAGGAAATGGATGAATGGGCAGCGAAAAAGTAATATACTCTCAATATCAGCAACATTCCACAAGATAAAGCAATACACAGACAACTGTGGTCATTACAGTTACCTTCTACTCCACTAACAAAGGAGTGCCCTTGAAGTCGTAAATTTTAATATACAACAAACTCTTTTCCTCTCATCATTTTACCTTTTCGAACTTCCTATCATAACTTGATATAAAAAGTAACAACACCGTTCCTCAAGTTATACAACACACTATCGCCATATTTTATAGCATTTTCATGCAGAAAAGTCAACAAATAGGTGGGGGATAACAAAAAACGGTTGTGAATATTTTGAAAAAGTATCACCAGATAGCAGCACAGTTATATTTCGTACTGAGTCACTGAGGGCACCGACCTGTGAGGGCAATGAGAAGATGACTGGTTGGTACGTGAGAGGAGAAGCGTATGTTGTTTGTGAGAGAAAGAGACATCCTTTTGGAGAGAAGTGATTTTTACTAGTTTGTTCTCTTCCAGGCTTCTGATGAAACAGTCAGACTTCATCTGCACCACATAGGAAAGACGAACACTTTGAGCAAGTGGGTACCCCACACTCATTGTCGGAAGCCAATAAAGACCAATGAGGAACAACCTGTTTGTCGTTGCTTTCTCGGCACCAAAACACACCCACATTCGACAGAGTGCTCACTAGTGACGAAAAGCGGGTCCTGTATGAGACTCCCAAGCGTACCAGACATTGATTGTTTCCGCGGGCCCCTATACCTCATACCGCAAAACCGCTATACCACACAAGTTCATCCTCTGTATCTGGTGAATTAGTCGCCATGTGATGTACTACGACCTGCTACCACCGGGCCAAATCATCATTGCGGACCTGTACTCGCAGCAGTTGAACTGTGTGTAACAGGCACTGCAGCAGAAGGAGCCAGTATTGGTGAATCGCAAGGGTGTACTATTCCTTGCCAACAATACCAGGTCGCATGTGGGATGGTGGACAGGGATATCATGCAGTGACTTGGTTGGAAGACACCGTACCATACTGCGTACTCCCAGGGCCTTGAGCCAACAGATTATCACGTTTTATGTTCCTTGGACCTTCGTGGGAAATCCTTTGCCAATGAGGTAGATTTGCAGCAGGAACTCACGGCCATCTTTTCGTCCAAGAACTCCGGTTTTAACGCCAGGACAATGCACAGCTGCAGGAATTTTGGCAAAAGGTTCTGGTTACCTATAGGGATTAATTTGAGGACTAACAACAGTAAGTGACATTTTCTGTATACCTTTCTGTTTCTATCATAAATGGCAAGATCTTTTGTGGTTACCTTTTAAATATGCATCAAGTATGTTTACCTTGCTTTACAGACACCGTAATCGAGTGATTGTCCAACTGCAAACACACTCTTGGAATTATTAACAGATAAAGCACATCCCTCTGTAGCAGATCTAGAAAAATTTAAAAAAAAAATGGAATTAGTGTAAACAATGAAATAACCTGATCTTTCTTCGTATGCTATGATTTAAAGTCTGCTTCATTGTAAGAATATATAACATGGACCAAGAGAACCTGACCACTTTGAAGTGAAATAAATTTAAACACTGATACCGGTGCTTTTAGGAGAAAAACAAACGCATTGAGCGGTTGTACAACAAACCCCATTGAGTTAACAGTGGAGCGATGAAAATGAATTTATTTATGGCCTTTAGGCATCTCAGGCTCAAACCGGTATAGGGTGGCGCAGAGGATACTGGAAAGTAGTCGGCCAGGACCAACTTAGTAGGTAGCATCTCGTTATTTTCCTGGTATGACTGAGTAAAAACTTCAGTCAGAATGGGGGAATAGAATGATGGATTGCTGTACAGTGTAGTTTCGTGTTGGAAATGATGTTTTAAAATGGTGACTCATTGAGCTTATGCGCAGGAATTCTTTTGTTGCAATTTCAAAACTACACGTTATGATATCTTTTCTTAATGAAACACTATGAGCTGTGGTTACGGAATATTCGATGTATTGTTTCTGTAGCGAAAAAGAAACCATCAGCTTATATGAGCTGTGGTTACGGAATATTCGATCTATTGTTTCTGTAGCGAAAAAGAAACTATCAGCTTATGTGTACACCGTCAGAACCCCACAAAATATTACTAAGATAGATAATAAGGAGTCCTTACTCTCACCCCGATCCCAGGAAACACGCTATTGTCCGTCGTTTTCTTGTAAGAATTGCAGAATTTGAACCATACTTAATGGTAGCGGTGTAAGAGCTCAATTACCATGAGAAAACAAATAACATAAAAACTTCTTTAAGTTCTTAACCAATTAAATTGTTCTGTTAATAAGTGACGAAGCCTATATTCAATTATCTGGGAACGAACAAACAAAATTTTCGTTACTGCTCTGATGCTAATCATCAGCGGCTTCATGAATGGGTTCTCTTCACAGTCCATGTCTACTTGTGTAGTGTGCTGTAGCAAGTTTTCGAACATAGGTTTTTGTTTTTTTAAAGCAGATGGCCAAGCTGTTAAGGTAACTTCTGAATATTACACAGGATGTTAAGTTACTCGAGTGACATATAGTAATATAATGAGTGCTGAAGTTGGGTCGGAACGCACCGAAAATATTTTTTCAACTTCAGCACCGTATATATTTAAATTTTATATTTACCGATCACCGTAGCTCACTGGTAGAGAGTTGGCGTAGCATTCGGGAGATCGTGGGTTCAATCCCAGCGACCGACGATCCTAACTGAGATTTTCCCAGGGCTTTCCCTCAGTCACATCAGGCATGACACCTTCAACGTAACCCTTGATCAACACCTTCCCGCATTCTCTTCCCTCCCCTGCTCCGGCCTGAGCCTTACATGCCTAAAGGCCATAAATAAAAATTCAAATTCAAATGGTATTCAATTTTCTATAGTTTTAGTTAACCAAGAAATAAATATTTAAGTTACATTTCGTATATCTACTTTAATTTCACTTCGAAAATACCAAGCAGTCGTAGCACAGTTGTGTATATTCTAGGTTCGATATCAGAGGCCGACCATCCTGACCGAGGTTTTTCCGGGATTTCTCCTCAGTCACACCAGGCAAGTGCCTGGAGGGCATTTTAGACTTAGGCCCTGGTCAACCTCTTTCCGCATCCTATCTCCTATCCTATCCTAACCTGAACTCTAGATGCGTTAAAGGGTCATAAATTAAATTAAATTCACTTTTAAAATTGTCAGGTTCTCATGCGCTACTTTGTAGAAACTTATACTCTTGTTTTCCTAATGAATAATCTGTTTTAAATATTCTTCGCTGTGCAATATATATCAAAACTTATCTATATATCGCAGTTTCTTCTTCTATTCTCTTCTTCGTGCCGCTTTATTCCTCCTTTCTCACGTCATATTTTTATTATTATTATTATGATTATTATTATTAATATTATTATTATCCCCCTCTGATTGTTTACCTTTTATTCCTTTTAGAAGTTTCTTACCTACTCCTAGCAATTTCAGCACTTCCTACTCCATTTAGTATTTTCTTCGACCCATCTAGTCATTTTTCCGCCTCCCTAACCTGGCCACACTGTTTCCCAGCAGTAGGTGGCAGCATGGTGTCTCCTTAACACTAGTCCCGTACCATTCCGCTCAGACCATTTTCTCTCCTACCATGTGAAAACGCTTTTGCGAAACGTTGTCGCTTTTCTATTGTATTTGTGAAGTTCCTGTCTTAGTATTCTCCAATGTAAATATCCTTTTTTCTACCTTTTATATCATCTTTTATATATATATAAAGTGACCCTGTGCCAAACGCACGAGCCGTGAACGGCGCATTGGGGATGTGGAGGTGAGGTGGTTAATTCTACGTTCAACAGCCTTTACCTCCCAAGGTTCCCAGGAATACCAAGGACACTGGTATTTCATTTGATAGGAGGCTGAGTGCAGTTCAGAGCGCCAGGCATGGGAACATCATTGCGAGAAAAGTCTCCAGTGTCCTAGCCGGGATTTGAACCTGAGCCGCTTAATTTGTAGTCAGACAGGCTACCGCCTAAACCACAGTGACTCATATTTAAAATGGCTAAAAAAAGGTATTAAAAAGGTATTTTCATAATAGGATGCAAACATATGTGTACACGAACTTTACTAACACACAAGAAAAGCGGCTACGTTTCGCAAAAGTGTTTTCACATGAAGGGATTGAAAATGGACAGAGAGAATTGGAGCTAAGAAGTCACCATATCACCACGTTGCCAACTCATAAATATTATATAAAGTGGTTTCTCTTTCTCCGACCTCTCACTGTTTCTGCTGTTAAATCGTAGTCTTCCTTTACGTTCATTTTCTGATTTACATACAGGTTTAAGTCTTCAATATTTCCATTTCACATCTATCTTCCTCAACAACTCAATCGAATGCTGACTACAACTAGAAATGCACACGTTTTGTAAGATGAAGAAGTCATGAAGTAACTCTCTGGCTTTCGATTGAGATAAAGTTCAATATAGGAAGTAGGGAAAGCTTGGTCTTAAATTAATTTTTGGTATCTTAGCATTTCAATGGAAAATTTTAACTTGGTTTTTGTTCCCATAATATTCGTACTTTTCTTTTTTTAACTTACAGGCAAAATACTAAGGAAAGTAACAGGAATTCTATTCCAAGGTGTATGGAAAATGATGCATATCGGAAAATATCTTACTCGGGTCACAAAGTGGTTCCTTAGTAATACCGCCATATAGGCGTTGTGGCGATGAAGCTATTTGCGTCTGCGATATAGCTTGTAGGTTGTACGTAGAACATGGCAACTATACTGACGACTTGCACTGTGAAAGAGCAACGGGTCGTTATTCGTTTCTTGGAGTCAAAGATGTGAAATCTTCCAAAATCTACATAATAATAAAGTTCAGTATGAAGAAAGTTGTTTTATTGAGGAGAAAAGCGGAAAGATTCAGAAACGGAAGACAAAATATCGTTCAACGAAGCGAACTGGGAAAGTGAAATAGCAGATCCAGCCGTGAATCCATGACTACATCCGTGTCACCATTCATGATATAGTTCCGCAGCATACACAATTCACATCTCTGCGCACTTGATTGTCCATGATGACCTCCAGTATATGAAAGTGTAGCAGATGAGTCCCGGGGTAGCTGTCCGATGTTCAGAACCATGAAAGACGATTTTTCAGTAGCATTTGGACGTTATGATCGTAAAGCATATGCTTTCCTCCATTGAGTTTTGGCAGTATGTAGCTCCTGGATGCACCGCTATGAACTAGAAAGTAAGAAACAATCGATGCAGTGGAAGTACCCATCGTCTCCGAAGAAAAAATCCAGGTACAGCTGGGAAAATTTTTGGTGACCATCTTTTGGCATGTCAATGGCCCTATATTGTGTACTACCACGAGAAGGATAAAACTGTGACTAGTGCTCAATACAGCGACATACCAGTGAACAAACTGAAGTCTGCAGTAGACCGAAACGCCAGTGACTTCTTTGAAAAGGAATACTCCTGCTCGCTTCCATGTGCCTGTGCATACAGTGTATACACTAGATTTCCAGAAATTTGGCTCCGGGCTGGATTTCCTGAAACAGAAGTTTGCAGGTGACAATCAGGTAATGGAATAGAGATGCAAAGTTGGTTACTGCCCACTCTAAAAAGGGTTCCGGAATTTTGAAAACAGATAATCCAAGTGTGTTGTGAAGCAGGGGTCTATGTCGATAACTAAAACACAAAGAAATTCTGTAAGTACTCTTGCTGTAAAGCTATTAATAACATTCCTGAAATTTAATAATTTACCCTTGCAAATATCTGTCTTTCCTCTATAGAGTATCAGAGAGCTTTTTCTGACATGTGTAGTTTCTCAAAGATATAGATATTCCGTTGTCTACCTTGCATGGAAAGAAAAGCTTTGTTTCTGTTCATTAAAATAGCAGTTTTGACCTTTCGTGGGAAATATATAGTAATCAAAAGGCAAACATATTTTATCAAAGTACTATATTTCAAAAATGAAATTGATTACCTTGGTGTTATCACATTAGGTCGAACTAAACACATAATTTGGCTAATTTCTGTTTTCCACATGGCAGTGTGGGCTTCACCAAACAGAAATAAGGTGTGCAGCTGCTCATTTTTACCCAAATCACTAAGCTTCCATACAGAAAATGCTTCACCCTATACAGAAAAATATATTAAAATACATAGTTTTCACAGTTATTGAAGACTGAACAAATAAAATGCATGCAGAAATCAAACACAATATTAGATAACAATGAGTCAGTAAGTGGGAGAGAAGAATACAGTATGTCAAAAAGAGTTGAGATATATATGAAGAAATAGCATTCGTGTGCGTGTGTTTGTAATGCTGTTCATATAATTGTACCGTACACTCTGAAATTCTTTGAACACTCGTAAGTGCCTAAGCGAACAACGAAAATAAAATCATTGAACTTCTCCTGTTTTCACCAAATATGCTTAAAATTAGGACAATTACAAATAATGAAAGTAAAAACATTCGACATGTCCTATTTTTAGCTAAGGAAGATAACAATCATGGCAACAATTACGAATAATTTAAATAAAAACATTGAATTTGTCCTGTTTTGCACCACAACGAAGTTTCATTTGTCTAAGAATGTTTAAATTGCGAAGAATGTATCAACGAAATCGACATATAATGTTTGTGGATGTGCTTTTATCATTTGTGAAATTCATCTTGATAGCCTCCAAAGATAAAAATATGAGTTACTTATAAAATTATTTATCTCTTGAATGCGCTGTCATGGCCGTTACTTATTGGTGTAATGACTGACGTCACACATTGGAGGAATGACGACGCTCGGGAAGCACCCTTCCGACAGTAAGGATGAGGAAGATAGCAGCTAGGACATTGGGTACAATTACGGCATTCGTCTGGTTCAAGTAAGAAAAACCATGATTGACCTAAGTTAGGATGGTCAGCACAGCAAAAACATGCTTTCCTCCCAAGTTGCCGATCCGAAGACTGTCACGTTAACAATTTGGGTACTGCTACTGCCTATATCATCACTATCCTCTCCTTGAAACTTTGAAGAGGAAATTTTCTAAAAAATAGATGCTGCTACTACCCTTGAGATATAATTCATTATTTAGATCAAATCTGAATTATTCTCTTTCGTTCTCTCCTCCCTCCCCGCTCTCTCTCTCTCCCCCCCCCTCTCTATCTATCTATCTATCTCTCGATATATATATAAAATGGTAAATCAGGTAGAACAATAGGATACTTACATGGTAGATTCTTGAGACAGGTGTACAATAACTTCACAAGCACAATAGAAAAGCTGTACGTTTCGCAAAAGAGTTTTCAACTGGTAGGAGAGAAAATGGACAGAGCGGACAGGTGCGAGACTGGTGTTAAGGAAACGCCATATTGTCAACTGAAACTGGGTGACAGTGTAGCCACATTATGGAGGCGGGAAAATCAGTAGATGGTTCGGAGAAAACACCAAATGGAGAAGAAAGTGCGAAGGTTACTAGGAGCAGGTAAGGGGTTTCCTAAAGGAACAAGCGGGTAAAGAATCAGAGGGAAGGGGGGGGGGAATAATAATAATAAAGGTGAAGGAAAAAACAGAGAAAAAATATAGAAAAATAGAATGAAAGTGTAACTAGAGATGGAACAAAAAAGAGAACGGAAGAAGGAGAAGACACTGCGCTGCAGGGAGTTACAGGCAGTTTAGGCCGGGTTCATGGTTGGTGGAAAGGATAGAGATGTACGTCTGCTCCCATCTCTTTCTAACTGTGGCAGGTTAGTCAGGGTTCAGAAATTTCAGGATTCTGACTTGAAAGGTTTCGTCCAAGGTGCAGCCGTGATGAGAAGTGTGTCCAGGTATGGGGAGGTGCGGAAGTTGAGATTTGGAAGAGTAACGATGCTTATTGATGCGATATGTTAAAGGAGTTTGGGTTTTGCCAACGTAGAAGGCGGAACATAGGTTACGGAGTACGGGATAAACGAGGTTGGAAGATATGCAACTGTCGGAGTAACGGAAAGAGTACGTCTTGTGAGTGACAGGATGTACGAAGGAAAGAC
Organism: Lepisma saccharinum; assembly: GCA_022664845.1. NCBI lineage: Eukaryota > Metazoa > Arthropoda > Insecta > Zygentoma > Lepismatidae > Lepisma > Lepisma saccharinum. The sequence goes on along the minus strand of JAGDQP010014508.1, from coordinate 31,278 downwards.
GGGGGATCAAAAATAGGACAGGTTTTGCAGCGGGGTCTATTGCACTTGCCAGGTTTGTGGGGAGGGGGCGGGATTTGAACAGCTCTGGTGAGAAACGTGTTGAGATTCGGAGGTCTGCGGTAGACTATTTTGGGGCACGACGGTAAAACTCTTTCAGTTTCAGGTGACGTAGTGAGTATGGGGTGTGCCAATTTGAGGAGTTTTTGGACAGCCTGCAGACTGGGGTGGTACTGGGTGAAAAGATTGGGAGTAGAGGTAGCTTCGCGGGGAGGTCGGTTGGAGTTGTGATTACGGGCACGGTCCACTTGTTTACGGATTAGGTGGTTGGGATATCCACGGTCAGTGAGAGCTGAGGAGAAGGTACTGTAATAGTTTTGGAGTAAGTCATCAGAGGAACAGATCCGGAAGCCCCAGACAGCAAGAGCGTATGGAAGAGAGCGTTTGGTATGGTATGGATGGGAGTTGTTCAAATGAACGTACTGTATACTGTTGGTAGGTTTAATGTGAACGACTGTCTCAAGTCGGTTGTTCTTGAGCCAGACATCCACATCAAGGAAAGTTATGTGTTCCCTCGAGAAGGACCAGGTGAACTTGACGGGAAAGGTGCAGTTGAGGTTTTGCAGAAATGTTTCCAGAGACTCTTGTCGGTGGGTCCAGATCAAGAAAATATCGTCGATATAGCGAAGCCAAATGCAAGGTTTGAGATATGTGGAGTTGAGGTATTGGATCTCCAGGCGTCCCATATAAAGGTTGGCGTAGGAAGGAGTATGCGAGTTGGATGGCTTTGCCTTTGATTTGCAGGAAATTATGGTTCTCAAAGGTGATCTTGTCTATGGGCTAGCTGAAGCAGAAATGGTGTACTCGGTTTACTAGGACTGGGGCGCGTGTCGAGGACATATTTAAGGGCAGCGAGGCCATGGACGTAGGGAATGTTGGTATACAGCGACGTCACGCCGACTGTAACTAAGATTGTTTCAGTTGGGAAGGGATCAGAGATAGAGTCTATTGTGGAGAGAAAGTGATTGGTATCCTTGATGTATGAAGGGAGAGCCTTGACAAACGCTTGGAGAAGGTGGTCAGGGAAGGCGGAGATTCTTTTAATGGGAGAGCCAATACTGGAAACGATGTTTCGGCCGGGATTATCAGGATTATGGGTTTTTGGAAGTAGGTAAAATTTAGGAGTTCTGGGATTGTCAGGACAGAGTGTAGAGACAGTGGAACGCGACAGCCCCTCATGGGGTCCATGCGCTTTGAGGTAGGTGTAGATCATATTAAGGAAGAACTGGGTGGGATCTTCCTCGAGGGGACGTCAAAAGGTAGGATCGGAAAGTTGTGTGAGGGCTTCGGATTGGTGGTCAGAGTAATTCACGACTACCGTGGTGGATCACTTGTCAGGCGGGTGGATAATAATGGGGGATTAAAACAAAGTACTCTTCGTTCTGCAGTGGTGAGATTGTGATGTGATAGGAACGTGTCAGTGAAGCCAGAGTTAGCAATTTGTTTGGAGAGGAAGGAAATGTACAGTTCAACAGGCTGGTTTGGAGGGGGAGGGGAGGGTCTTTACTAGAGGGAGGAAGGAATTTGTGGAGGCTGGAATGAGTTTCGGTGTCAGGGGTTCTGTCTAGCCTGAGAAATGTCGGGATGAGTGGGAAGTGGTAGTGACACCTGAGGTTACGGCCAAAGGTGAGGAAATCATTTAGTAGGTTGGCTTGTTCAATATGGCGGGAAGGAGAGAAGGAAAGGCCATACGAAAGGACTTCGTGTTCGGTATCTGAAAGTGTGCGGGAAGAAAGGTTGAGAGCTGGCTGCGGGTATTTAGGATTTTTTGGTTGTTTTAAGCTGGCGGGTTCACTTACATGGTTACTTTGGAGTCTTTGAGAGATAGAGGTTAGGTTGCTACGGCAATTGCTAAGACGGGTCGGATCAGGACGACTAGTTAAAAGGGAGGTCAGTCCGAGTAGAGGGGCAGCTGTGGAGGATGAGGGAAGAGGCGAAAGAAGGGAGGAGCCTTGAGAGAGGGCAGAAAGACAAAGTCGAGAAAGTTTGGAAAGGTGTTTGGATCTCAGGTTAAGCAAGAGACGGTAAGCATCCGTTAGGGTTTCGTATATGTTAGAGATGGGAGGAGATGGTAAGGAAAGCAGGATTTTGATGAGATTGAAGTTCTATGGAGAGTTCTAAAGCTTGGTGAAAGTGTAAAGAGAGTGCTAGGATGGTCAGATTAATAGAGATATATCTGCAGAAGGTAAAAACCTTGTGTCGATCGGATGACGAGAAACCGTAGGGGAAGATTTTGGGAGTTATTCCTTTAGATGTGGGTCCTAGGTGAATGCAGGATTGCAGAAATTCAATATGGGAGACAATGCGGGAAAAGTGTGCTGGTGCGGAAACGGGTAATCCAGAACCGAAGAAGGCTGAAGGGCATGGAACCGGTAGAGGTGCAGAAAGTCAAGTAAAGCCGAAAAAGAGGGAGTACAAAATCTCAAGTAAAGTGTAAACAAGAAGTACAGAGAAGTCAAGAACTGAAAGTGAAAACCAAAACATAACTGAAGAAAATAGGAAAAACTCAAGAAGAAAACGAAATAATAATAATAATAATGATAACTGTACATAGCCCAAACACCTCATCAGTAAACAACTGAGCCGTGCTCGTAAACACCCCAACTCCAACCGACCTCCCCGCGAATCTCCCTCTGCTCCTAATCTTCTCACCCAGTACCATCCCAGTCTGCAGGCCCTCGAAAAGATCCTCAAACTGGCACACCCCATATTCACCGTGTCACTTGAGACTGAAAGAGTTTTCCCGTCGTGCCCCAATATAGTCTACCGCAAACCTCCGAATCTCAACACGATTCTCATCAGAACTGGATCAATCCCGCCGCCTTCCCCTAAACTTGGCAAGTGCAATATACCCAGCTGCAACACATGTCCCATTTTTTTATCCCAGTCTTTCCTTCGTACATCCCACAAGACTCACAAGACATAATCTTTCCGATACTCCGGCAGTTGTATATCTTCCAATCTTGTTTATCTCCTACTCCGTAAGCTATGTTCCGCCTTCTACGTTGGCGAAACCCAAACTCCTCTAACATCCTGCATCAACAACCATCGCTCCTCCTCCAAATCTCAACTTCCGCGCCTCCCCATACCTTAACACACTTCTTATCACGGCTGCACCTTGGACGAAACCTTTCGAGTCAGAATCCTGAAAGTTCTGAATTCTGACTCACCTGCCACAGTTTGAAAGAAATGGGAGCAGACGTACATCTCTATCCTTTCCGCCAACCATGAACCCGGCCTAAACTGCCTGTAACAACCTGCAGCGCAGTGCCTTCTCCTTCTTCCTCATTTCTTTTCTTTGTTCCGTCTCTAATTCCACTTTCATTCTATTTTTCTATATTGTTTCTTTGATCTCCCTATCATCTTTATTATTATTATTCCCCCCCCCCTCTGATTCTTTACCCTCTTGTTCCTTCAGGAAGTCCTCTATCTGCTCCTAGTAACCTTCGTACTTTCTTCTCCATTTGGTGTCTTCTCCGACCCATCTACTCATTTTCCCGCCTCCATAATGTGGCCACACTGTCACTCAACTTCAGTTCACAATATGGTGTTTCCTTAACGCCAGTCCTGCACCTCTCCGCTCTGCCCATTTTGTCCCCTTCCAGTTGAAAACCCTTTTGCGAAACGTACAGCTTTTCTATTGTGCTTGTGAAGTTACTGTACACCTGTCTCAAAAATTTACCATGTAAACATTATTTTTCTACCTGTTTTACCATTTTATATATTTATATATAAGGTAAATTTATGAGAAAAATGAAGGAAAATAAAGGAAAATACTTACAGTTTATAGTCTCGTATTAGGTCACACACATATTCACATATCTAAAAGTCACTACGATATTTCGTTCACAGAGTTGCATGTTTTCAAGTGTAGAGGAAGAAAGCGAAGCGCACGTGTTCACAAAGTACAAGATTGAAGAGACAGACAATGGCGACACGTAGCGGACGATGTATTAAACTTGGAGAACGAAAGACTGCTGTAATACGTAGATTTTCGGAGCTTGAATAATAAATGTACAGCGTGTAAGTACAAGGTGGGATCGTGGATGGAAATGTGTTGAAAATGCAGAGGAAAAGGGAAGTTTAGTATTACTGAAGGTTAAGATCAGGATATATTTTCGCGCTTAAACCATGAATAAAGGCACTCTCCCACAGACGACATGTTAAGATGCTGGTTGTAGGTGGTAAAATGTGGATTATGGCAATCAGGAAATATAGATTAAAACTGATATTGTGGGACTCGGTGTGCAAGGAAACTGGGGCATCTGGTTTGTTGATAGTACGGAAGTGACGATGGTTATTAATACGAGTGTTCGGAGCACATGTTTCCCCCACATAAAAGGCATCACAGAACTTGCAAGTTAGGATGTATATAACATTAGGGGTGTGGCATGTACCCTTGCTAAAAGATAAAATAAATTTTATGGGCGGTGACAGTACTATGGCTTACGCCCGTCTCGATACGGGGGATGTGTACCCTTGGGATTGAGGGTGTACCGGCCATAACCATAAGAAGTATTGATAGTGATTGTGGGAGAAGTTATAAAAATGGAGCAGACCTTACATCTGGGTCTCTTGCATGTATGGGCGCCGGTTTGGAATGGTGGTAAGGAGGAATTCGTACGGACCAAGATGTTTCTAAAATTAGGTGGATGTTGAAAAACTAATCTAGGTTTGGTGGGGAATATTGATCTTGTGTTTGGGACAGATTGGAGGATGTGAAATGTATACAAAATAATCCTCATTACTATTTTAATGAAAGCGACAATTCCTTCAAGATATGTAAAGCTCTTTCCTTTCACCTCGATTTCGGGCTTTCCTCTCTGTCTCACAATCAGAATATATGATTTATATTCTTCAATACTATCAAACAGTTGTATTCACTTCTTCATTTTGGTTCATTTCTTTCAACCATATCTTCAATTGCACCCCTTAGTACACAACCTCTGCCCAGCTTTTGTCTTAACTAGTCTCTTTTCTCTGTTTTATAATCTACAGTATCGTTCGTCTTCCGCCTCCTTTCTTCAGAACCCTTCGTTACGCATGTTCTGTGCCCAGATGATTTTTTTTCATTCTTTTTCGTGTCTACATCTTAAAGCATACTAATTTTCTTTCTTCACTTTTTCTGAGCCCATTTTTCTGCTCCATATAATGCAAGAATACACCGTACAAAGTATTTTATCATTCCTGTCCTTAGTATTTTGTTCATAAATCCAAAGAAGAGATTTTTCTTAATAAATTCTTCTTTCGACATTGCTATTCCTGCATTTTTAACATTTCATAACCTTACTTCTAATATATCTTAGAACACAAAGAAAATAGTATTAAAAAAAAATGTATTCACGTAACGTAAAGCGTAGTTCATTCTACGAAATTAGGGGTATCCAATGTCCTTGTCCAGTTACAGATAGATCAACTGTAAATTTATAAATTCCCATTTTCATACGCTATGTTGTTAAGCATGTGATGAAGTATTTCTATGCTTCGACTGAAAACTGAGTGAAACTTCGAAATATTATCTTTGAATGTGTATTAATCCTCCGTTAGTGTACGTATGTCAGAGTAACATGATTAGTATACGTGTGAGCACGGCGCTCGCATCTGATTTTATTTTATGTTTCTCGTGTTAATATTTTCTTTTTATTATTTGAAAGAAAAGGATATATATTTTTTTTTTAGTGTTCTTATATTATTTTTAAGATATTTTACAAGTTTTATTGCACACTAGAGTTTTTAAAGTGCAAAAACATATCACACACATATTTTGCATACACTTGACTGTGACATTTATCTTCATTCTCAGAAAATCTGTAAAAACAAGTATTTCTTTAACTTACTGCAGAATTTACTTATTACAATTCTCATGTTTCATCACAACGATCGTAAGCAAGAGAGCTGTCGGTAGTGAATTTTGCATTTGTTTATATTTTTGTTGTGCTACCATCTAGTGGAAAGTTCGGAACTAGCAGATTTGGTACATGTTATAAATATGAAAAAACGAAGAAAAAGGAAATGGTTTTGATAAAACATTATGCAGACCGTTGTAAGAACGCTTTCCTCCGTTCCAAAGCAACATGCATAGTTACATTGCGATACATTTCGATATCATACGGACAATTTCTAAAAAGAAGGAAATAAAATGTTTCAGCAAAAGGGTAACACCGTTGGTATATGTGTGAACGCGACGCTCACATTCATAGAATATCGTTGAAATGATGACAGAATATAAACCTTTTGCTAATTTGGACCACAACTGTTATTATCACTCGACGCTGAACATTATGAAAGATAGCTAAAAGAGACCCCAAAGTTCTAACACTTACTGATTCTAAAAAAAACATTTTCGAGTGTGAGCCCGTACTCACACATTTACCAAAGAAGGGTTAAGCACTTTCGTGGGCGTAGTTCATGAAATTTAAGTATGCAATTTAATTTTATTTGACTACCTTGCATTATCTCTTTGTATGTTATTAGAAACAAAACAATATAGGCAAGTAAATTAGTATTAAACTTGGTTAATTCCTTTATCCCTATCTATGCTGATGGTTTGAAGAGTTCTAAGATTACATCCTTCTATAATATTTCCTTGGTTCAGAAAGTCATGGCAATACTAAGTCGTGATAATTTTCCATATTTCCACACATCTATTCTCAAACAGTAGTGCCTTAAGCTGTTGTACGATGGTCTTCACATATTTACTCTTGAGCAGAGGCTCAGTTATGTAGAAACACAAGAGGCATTTGAAAAAACAAAAAACCTGGCCACCTACTCCATAGAAATCAAACGCCTCTGTGATGAATGTAAGATCATGGGAAGTGTAGTCGATTTCAGCGAGAAGAGATCGTTCGACAATAATACTAACAAAGGAGAAGATAAGAGATATTCAGGTAGTAGTGGCCCTCATTCCCAAGAAGTCCATGTAGCTTTTCGCCCAGCAAAGTGGAGTCGCTTTGCGCACACTTCCGCGCTCTGTAGGCTTAGAAAGAAACTGTATGTTTCCCTACGAGGCCCGAGCAGCGCATGAATCATCACTGCCTTCAAGGTCGAGGGATATCTCTCTCTCTCTCTCTCTCTCTCTCTCTCTCTCTCTCTCTCTCTCT